>JAVXUO010000197.1:0-27999 GCA_033065855.1 Escallonia rubra
TTTAATTGAATTTCTTTAGCCAACTACTGAAACCAACGCTGCCATCGACCAGCCAAGCACCATCGACCTCTGATCTTTAAAATTTTTGATACAGATCCAATAACAACAAATTCTATACTCTTTGCTGACGTCATCGTTGGTGAAGGAAAGGTTTAATGCAACAATCGAACTTTTCAGTCACAACAAGGGAGATAAAATGGAGTTTGTGGTGTTCTCAATTTCAGATGAGGATTTCGAGTATGCTTTGGAGGTTAGAAGTCGGTTACTAAGAATTTCTTATGCGCGAGAGACAGAAAGAGATGTGGAGATGAAGAGGCAATTTGCTAAGGTGGTGAAGATGGTGACAACACACCGCAATAAAGGGGGTGGTTTGAGTGCCGCGTGGTGTTGCATTAATTTTATAGGGTGCAACTTCCAGAATGTAGCTTTTGGTTACAGTTTTCTTGGTTCTAGTTTGACAAGGTTTATATTAATTCCAAAATGGGGTGAAAGTTGGTCTGATGACCCGTACTCGAGGGAAAAAATTTGCAGCTTTCATTGATAAAAGATAGCCCTATATATTTTTTCTTCATAAAATAGGGAAAACTATAGAAACCCTAATTTGGCTTTGTTGACTCAATTAGTTACTCTGGCATGCAAAAACCCTAGAATTGGACCCAAGGATTAAGTTACGTGACAAAAGTTCCTTCCCAAATATTGGGGTTCCCAAAAGCTGCTTAATCAAACCATTACAAGTTTTCATTCTCAAGTCACTAAAGAGAGTATAAAATTAAAGAACAACTTCAAGCTCATGCATATAGCTACCTCCTCTACCGTTGTCTTAGCTCAATTACCTGAAATGGGAGGAGAAGGGGGGGGGGGGGGTGGCACAAAGCCCAGAAAAGATAACACACACACACACACACACCCACGTAGTATAATGCATATATCTAATAAAGTATAGCTGAGTCCAAACGAAGCATATGAAACGAAAGTGCGAAGACGATAGATAATCTTAGCACGACAAATAATCTCATTTTGGGATATTCAACCCATCAAAGATCAAATCAAATTCAAAGTCAAATGAACACATTCAAATAATTGAACTAATAATCAAATACGATACAATCACGTAATTCGTGACTGTAAAACACGTTAACCTAAGCACGTGAAGGGTCTAAGTTCAAAGTTTGCATACCGGTAGCAATTGTCATATCATGTCATGGCAACACGTTAACCTAAGCACTTGAAGGTTCTAACATTAGTTCAATTCAAAGGGGTCCAATGGACTTCAAAATATCTCAAACGCATAAGAACCGCAAAATATCAAAACTTTGTATTTCAAGTAGGATAGCTTAACAATTTCAAAAAATACTCGATTTTATACTCAAATCGAAAAAGACGAGTGTAATGGAAGCAAAATCGCTTTAAACCGAGTTTGTATAAGCAAGGAATTATAAAATAACGAGTAAAAAGGAAGACAAAACTGTTGAACCAACTAAAAAGTGACATGTGGCAAAGCCACTTTTTCCATTGCACGGTTGGGTGTTCTTCTAACCAAGGAATCTGAATTTCCTTAAGGCAATTAATGATGGGGGCAATGATTGTAGTTTAGACTATCGCTTGGCAGCCACAGAAAAAAAAGAGCTGTAATGAAGTATGGCTAAGCTAAACAGCGTGTACCAGAAAGTCAGTATGACTAAATGAGTAAAGGACAACGAGCTAAACAACGTGTACCACAAAGTCAGTACGAGGTGAATGAAAAATTCTAAGATGGGTAAAACCCCGATTCGATAAACAAAAAGCGATAACAAATCAAAGCAATTAACGATAATTTTGATGAAAGATAAATTCTATCATTGATTGGGAATCGAAAAAACGTGATATAATGATAATGATGCGGATATGTACATGAAACCCTTACCTCAATCCACGCAATTAGATTTATAAAGTTGCGTAATCTTCCGAAATTTCAAAACCTAAATATTTTAATCAGCTCACTTACGTTAAAATCTTCACAAATACAATCTTAATATGATCTAATTCATCCTTATAAACAAAATGAGTTCAAGATCACTTACCAATTGTGAGTAGAAATTGCAATCCTCAAAAACCCTAGTTTTTTCTTTCTTCTGTCTCTCTGAAGAGCAAACTCAATTTATCGACAAAAATAACTGACTAGTCTTTATATCTCTAAACTTGGTGAATAACCCAAAAGACCCCTAAAGTTATGTTACTTATTCAAAAGTATTCCAAAATATTATTGAAACTATAAAAGTAGCCCAAAAATTAAAATAATTAGCTACATATTATTTGAGGTATTACATTTGAGTTTTTATTTTGAAAGGTAGATCTAATGAAAATAATAGATAAAGAATTAAGCTATTGTTTCAAATATTTAAAAAGACTTAAGAAAATCAACTTATTAAATTTTTTGGGATTCTATATATGACACCAGGTTGTGAACCCTAGAATCATGGAATGGAGGTTGAACAACGCAACTACATGACGTGGTGGTGGTTTCGACTGGTTGCATTGTTTAAGTAGGTTTGTGGTCAGGGTGCAAAATGATTACATGAGAATTGTATCTAAAAGAAATAAAAAAGTAAAATAAATAAATAAATGGTAATAGGTGCATTTTGGGCATAAAAGTATATATCAAGTAACGTGACAACACCAACATCTGCTAACTCTACTTAAAGATTAAATGTGAAGCTTAATACGTTGTCAAACTCCAATGTGCAAAATAAAAACATTTAAACTACATGCGGTCAGGGGCGGAACCAGGATTTCATCCCAGGGGGTGCTAAATATATATCGAAATTAATAATTTTTTTATTAGTAAAATAGCAACAACAAAAAAAGTGCATTTTTCGACAAAACACAAAAAAATATGAAAAAGCATCCAAAAAGTTTTATTTAATTTCATGAGAGCTACTAAAGACTCTTTACAGTACAACAAAAGCAAATACAAAATAAATATTTCAGAGTTTACAAACAAAAGTACTAAATAACTATTCGATGAGGCGCCGAAGATTGGTAACGCTTGATAATAGCCTCATTCCCAATAGTTTTGAAGACATTTTTCTCAATGTAAGAAACCAAGCTATCATTCATCCATTCATCTCCCAAGCGATTTCGAAGTCGAGTCTTTATTATCTTCATTGCAGAGAAATCCCTTTCTACAGTAGCAGTTGCAACAGGTAAAAGTAAGACCAATTTCAAAAGCAAGTACACCAAAAGATATATCACATCATTTTCAACTCAACCAACTTTATAGCAAGTTCACCAATCCCCTTGACTTCATAAAGTTTTTCACATGAGCACACATCCATAATATAAGTCTCGAGCTGACTTTCAAGTACCTTAAGCTCTATCGGGGAAAAGTCAAATGGATAAAACTGTGCAAGACGTATCAAATTCTTCTTATTATAAGCGGAAAAATCATCACTTGGATCGAGACATGCCATACAAATAAGCAACTCCGTGGTTACCTCACTGAAGCGATTATTCAATTCACTGATTTGCAAATCAACAACCATTAAAAAAGTATCAACACGATAGTGGTAATAATTTGTTCCTTCTTCAGCATTACGTCTTCGCCTCCCCGGGGCTACAAACCTCGCACTCATGTCCAATACATCAATATCGTGTTTTACACAAAATTCTGAGACCTCTTCCAGCAAGTCTTCCAACCCATTATCTCTTAACATTTGCAATCGTTGCTTTGTTATTTTTACCAACTTCATTGCATTCACAATGTTTTGATCTTTCTTTTGTAATGCTTGTGAAAGTTCATTCGTCAACCCCAAAATAGTTATCATCATATGCATGTTGAAGACAAAATCATAAGTTGGCACTGTATTCAAAAGAATCAATGCTTCACCTCTCTGATCATAATCTCTAACATCCTCAACAACCTTATTAAGCACGACTATGACTGAAGCAAACATATGACTCAAATTGAATAATGCACCGTAATGTGACCCCCAACGGGTCTCTCCTGCTCTTTTGATGCTAGTTTCTTGATTTAAACCTCGACCACTGACGATATCACCACTCTCAAGGGCATGAGCAAGACTAATGGCTTCATTTTCTGGAATAGCATCTCTTCAATTCGTTTGCATGAAACTCCCACGGTGTTTACTACCTTAGCAACCAAATTAAATAGCAATGAAATCTGAGCATTTTTTTTTGCAACAGCTACAAGAGTGAGTTGAAGTTGACGAGCAAAGCAATGAATATAATAAGCACTTTCATTCTCCCTCTGAATTAAAGTTTTAAGACCATTGAATTCACCTTGCATATTGCTTTCTCCATCATAGCCTTGTCCACGAACCCTTGAAATGCTCAATTCATGCATTGCAAATAAACTGTCAATCGCGTCTTTCAATGATAAGGCAGTGGTACTAGCAACATGGACTATACCAAGAAAACGTTCAATCACACGTCCTCTTTTGTCCACATATCTGAAGACAACTCCCATTTGTTCTTTGACTGAAATATCACGACACTCGTCAACTAAAATGGAAAATAATTCAGATTTCATGTCTCCAACAATTGCATCTCGTATTTCTCCGGCAATGGCACTAACAATTTCTTTCTGAACTTGTGGTGAAGTCAATTTCAGATTCTGAGGAGCGTTTGACAATGTGACTTTTTCCACGTTTTCATTGTGATCAGCAAGAAACCCTAAAAGTTTTAGAAAATTTCCCTGATTTTCAGACTCATTAGATTCTATGTGCCCACGGAAAGACAAGCCTTGACGTAAGAGGAACCGAATGACATCAATTGATGCAGTCAAGCGAGTACGGTATTGAACCTTACTTTCATCTGTTTGCTTGGACAAAACTACTTCAATACTCTGCTTAGGGTTATCAAAGGCTTGACACTTAGTTAATGCAATGTTGTGTGCACTACCAACTTCTCCAACATGTTTTTGAAATTTATCCCTCTTTCTCCAATCTTTAAAACCATGCTTAACAAAAGCACCACCACCCCCTTGCTCCCCATGAACACTTCCGAACAAGTAGCAACACAAACAAAATGCTTCATCTTTTGCTACACTATACTCCAACCAACTCGAATAAATGTCAAACCAAGAAGAAACAAATCGACGAGACTGAGTTCCGATTTGTGTAAATGGAAAACTGTGGTGATGAGGTTGGCAAGGACCTTTCGACCAATACGCTCGTGGAACTTTATCTCGAACATTAGGACCATAATCCCAAATATTTGGACGCAACCCAGGATCCGCAATAAGCTCATCAGAATTGAACTCATCGCTAATTCTACTTGAATGCCCGAAATGAACATCACGGTGCACAATGGGAGTCTTGTCCCTTACTGTTGAAATTATAGACTGTTGAATCGTATCTTCATTTATACGCTCATTCTTACTAGGCTGCACTTCTTCAAACTTTGGTTTCTTTTTATAGTACTTATCCATTCTGAAAATAAAACACATTTTATTTTCAATATCAATCCATCAATTATCAATCAAATAACCTAATTAATCAAAAATATTTTATTCTTTTACTTTTTCAGTCATGTTTCATTATTGCGTTAACCTAATTTCAACCCACCATTCAACTAAATCACAAATTCGATATCTAAATCCAATTGGGTCCCATCCTCCATCAATCTCAATATCTCAATGCTAAACATTAACCATAATCAATATCTCAATATCTCAAGATTATCCATAATCAATGCCAAACATTAATCATAATCAATAACTCAAGATGATCCATAATCAATGCTAAACATTAACCATAATCAATATCTCAATATCTCAAGATTATTCATAATCAATGCTAAACATTAACCATAATCAATGCGCAAGATTATCCATAATCAATGCTAAACATTAACCATAATTAATGCTCAACATAATCCATAATCAATTGATTCAATTTTCAAGATTATCCATAATCAATGCTAAAACATTAACCATAATCAATGCTAAACATTAACCATAATCAATGCTCAACATTATCCATAATCAATTGATTCAATTCAATGCTCAAGATTATCCATAATCCATTCCTAATTTCAGCTATGATACTAAAAAGATAACAAACAAATTTTATAGAGATGGCAACTAGATCAAGTCAATGAAAGGTGAAATTAAAGTTTGGAAGTTGGAACATACTTGTCACCGAGTCGCCGCCCGCCGCTCGCCGGAGTTCTTGGCCGCTGGTGGACTGTTGGAGAGTTGGAGTGAAGACCGAAGTCGCCGTCGGCGTAGATCCTGGGTCAGTGGGTCATCACCGACTCACCGTCGGCGTAGATCCGGGGTCAGTGGGTCGTCGCCGACTCGCCGTCGGCGTAGATCTAGAAAACGAGAGAGCCCAGTCGCCCAGATCGTGTCGTCAGTCGTGGCCCGTGGGTTTGTTGCTGTGCTGTCGCGTTGCCGTCGTGGCCCGTGGGTTTGTCGCTGTGCCGTCGCGTTGCCGTCGTGGGTTCGTGGCTGCCGGAGTGAGGCGCCGGCCGCGCCGTGAAGCTTAGTCGGTCGGTGTCTCGGTGAGAAGAGAGAGTCAGATCAGAGAGAGAGAGAGCCGAAGAAGTGTGAAAATTATGGAAAAATACTATATATATATATATATATATATATATATATATATAATTTTTTTTTTCAAAATTTGAGGGCAGTGGCTCCGCTCCTGCATGCGGTCGTGCATAATAAGGAGTAATCTCAATAGTGCTCAGTGTAGTAATGATTATTAGACTGTCACATTAGTAACAACCCATGCTTATGTTGCTAATGTTTCTATAGTCAGACACCTAATGCTTATTTCTCTTATTCTATGGGGATGGAACAATAATCATCCTCTCTTTTGTAAGCGGGCCATATTTTACATTTAAAGTAGATTGTTGCATGGGAATTGTTTTGCAAAACTGTAAACTTTAAATCATTTATTAGTACATAAATAATTTCTTTCCCTTAAATACTTATCTTCAGAATAGCCAATTTTTTAGACATGCATCATGTAGAAAAGAACAAGAATCTAACAGCCTCGAGACTAAGGTCGTGGTGTAAGGTTACACCGTAAAGTTACATGTCCCAGTCTCGTAAGCAATATTAAGGTAAAAAATTCTACCTGTGAGACCAAAAAAGAAGACACATAGGTAGCAAAAGAAAAATAGTAAAGGAAACCTAACATATTATTCATTTTTGTATTGAATATCCAAAGGAAATGCTATTTTCGACGCCGTTATATGCTTTTCCACCTTTCTTTTGTTGCTAAAGATATACTTTAATAACAAGTATTGACTTCTTATTATAAACAAAAATGTGATTAAGAAATTAATCGGGCAAAAATAGTCTTTCTCTGCTAAGGTAAGCCATTGAATCAGAATGTAGACCTAGGTAGTGTTTGTAACCATTTTTCTTTTTCAAGTTTTTTGTTCAGTTTTGAAAATTGGAAAAGATATCAGCGTTTGACATACAGTTTTTATTTTTTTCCCTTCAATTTTATAAACCAGTTTTCAAAATGAGGCTGTTTCTGAAATATTTGGAGTTTTCAGTTTTGGTTTTTCTTTTGAGATACAACCTTCAAACTTTGCTAGAAACAAATATAACCCACACTTTAAGAAAACTAATCCCTTATATCATCACCACCAATCAATCCCACTCACTTACCCCTCCTCTGCCTGGAAACCCTAGAACCCAAAACCCATTTCAGCCGTCGATGTCTCTCCTCAATGAAACTCAGCCCAACAATATCTCACCCAACACTTCCGTCCACCGCCAGCCCCCTGTAACTACCATTGTCAACAATCGCCATGCATCAGCCTTTAACTACCACCAAAGACTCGTTGCCTCCCACGTCAGCTTCTGAACCATCACCCTCGCGAATCAGCCTTTGACAACCATAAGTGGATCACTGCCATCCTTGTCAGACTCCTAACCCATCACCGCCGCATCAACGCTCGACAACCACCATGGATCGCCACCATCCGTCGTCAGATCCTAAATATTACCGCAGTGCATCATACTTCGATAACCACCAAATATTGCCACCATTCCTTCTCAGCTTCTGAACCCATCACCACCGCGCATCAGCCTTCTACAACCACCACGGCTTGCCATCATCCATCGTCAGCTCCTGAATTCATCATTGTCACAAATCAGCCCTACACATCCCATCTTCACCATGCTCGGTGGCGTTGATTTCGGCAAAGGTCATGAAATTTTGGGGGTGTCAATGAAGATCCAACGGTGGATCAGGTCATGGGGGTACCAAGGGGAAGGGGATGGAAGTGCGGTGGTGGTGTTAGTTTGATGGTGGTGGTCGGAGGTATTTGGAGGTGTTCCACAGAATAAATCCAAAAGAACTGAAAATAATGAAGTGAAACTCAAAAACAAAAACTCCTAACCAAACACATAACTCTTTCTGTAAAAAGTTGAAAACTGAAGAGGGTTTATTTTTTATTTTTTTAAAAAAATTGAAAACTAAAAACCACAAGGGTTTCAAACACACCCCGGGCTTCCACTTTTTGACATGAGTATAGGTTAGTCACCCTTTTTGATTGTACTTTTAACCTAACTTTGGCAGACCATGAATAGTTTAATGCAGAAATTTTTTCGAAAACCATTACCTTAATACCGTTTTGGTTGTCTGTTTTTTCTTTTTTTTTTATCCACACGAAATCTAGACGTTGTTGGTCAATTTTGCAATGGCCTCCAGATCGAGGTAATTCGCCGCCATTATAAATATACAATTACAGATTGTATGACTCTTATGAACGTTATTGTAATACTTAAGTCTTTCGACTATATGATTAAAAACTCCATAAATGTTATGCAATAATTGTGTATATCGTTGTTAATGGTGTTGTATAAGATTGTGTATAGTCAGGGAGTTATTATGTTATTTTTCCTCGTCTAGAATATTTTTTAGGCTTTCTATCATGCATATATAAAGGCTGTATTGCACATACTTTTACAAACATGAATATTAATATCCTCCTTCTTATCATGGTACCAGAGCCGTGACGATTCGACCACCTCATTTGCCGCCATAGCCACCGCCAACCGTCACTGTTCATCAAGGCTACCCTATCTCTTTCGTTCAATTTTTTTATCCCCTTTCGATACCTCTATCGATTTCCTTTAGCCCAATACCTAATACAACACCACCACAAGATTCCGTTTCCTTCACCGATCATAACGCCGCCAACCACGCCATCAAATTCTTCTCCACGTGCCCATACGTGTCACCTCCTTCAACCAGTGTTCCATTTTTTGCTAACTCACCTATTCTGCTACTTTATGACTGATGAAACCAACATGCCACCTCCTGATGACTTTACGGCCCCTCCTGAGATGTCTGTCCGCCCTGCTGATCTTGTCACAACAGATTAGGCTCCGCCATCTGTCTCTGAGGTTACTGAATCTCCACATACCCTTCATGCTCGTCCACAGCGGTCATATCTTTAGGACTTTCATTGTTTTTCTGCTATTATCTCTTTACATGAGCCTCACTCTTATCGCGAGGCTAGTTCTGATCCTGCTTGGCAGCAAGCGATGCACGGTGAGTTACAGGCACTGGCTAAAACCCATACTTGGGATCTTATTGGTCTTCCTCCTAGAAAAACAGCCACTGAATGCAAACATGTCTATAAAATTAAGACTCATTCTGATGCTCCATTGAGCGTCATAAGATCTATTTAGTAGCAAAAGGCTTTACATAAGAATATGGTATTGACTACGAAGAAATATTTGCTACTGTAGCTCGCCTTAACTCTGTTCTAGTTTACTTGCAGTTACTGCTGTTCGCACGTGGCCTTTATTTCACATGGATGTCAAGAATGCCTATCTTAATGGTGATCTCATTGAAGAAGTCTATATGCAACCTCCTCCAGGATACTCTTATCCTCCGAACAAAGTTTGTCGGCTTCATTGTATTATATGGTCTCAAACAAGCTCCCCGTGCCTGGTTTGCCAAGTTCAGTTCCACTTTACAGTAATTTGGGTTTGCATCAAGTGCATATGATTCTGCACTCCTTATACAGAAATTTTCTCAGAGTATAATACTTGTGCTCCTTTATGTGGATGACATGATTATCACAAGTAGTGATCTTGATGGAATTTTATATTCTTAAGCAAGATTTTAATCACCACTTTGAGATGAAAGATCTTGGTACACTCAGTTACTTTCTTGGACTTGAAGTTTCCACTGCCTCTGAAGGATATATATTTCTTAAGCTAAACATGCTTCTGATCTCATTTCTCTTGCTGGTTTAATTGATAACAAACCTAATGTACATTTTACTCTTCTTAATGGTACACCTCTTCATGATCCTACTTTGTGTCGCACATTGGTTGGCAGTCTTGTGTACTTGTCCGTCACTCGCCCTGAAATTGCATATGCTGTGCACTTGGTCAGTCAAATTCTCTCTACTCCACGTTCGACTTATTTTGCCACAGTCCTTCATATTCTTCGATACATTAAGGGTACCTTATTTCATGGCTTACATTTCTCAGCTCATGCCTCTCTTGAGCTACATGCATATTCTGATGCTGATTGGGCTGTGGATCCTACTGATTGACGTTCTATTACTGGTTTTTAACTTCTTAGTTGGTACCTTTCTTATTTCCTAGAGAAGTAAGAAATAAACCCTCACAGCTCGTTCTAGTGTGAAAGCAGAATATCGAGCACTAGCTGATACAACTGAGGAGCTTTTATGGTTGCGTTGGCGACTTTAGGACATGGGAGTTACACATTCTACTGCTACACCTTTATATTGTGATAATCAAAGTGCCATGAGGTTGCTCACAATGATGAGTTTCATGAGTGCACTAAGCATATTGAGATTGATTGTCATTTTATGTGTTAGCATGTTATTCGTGGCATTGTTCGCTTACATTCGGTCACTTCTCTCAATCAAACAACAAACATTTTCACCAAATCACATCCTCTAAGG
Organism: Escallonia rubra; assembly: GCA_033065855.1. Classification (NCBI taxonomy): domain Eukaryota; kingdom Viridiplantae; phylum Streptophyta; class Magnoliopsida; order Escalloniales; family Escalloniaceae; genus Escallonia; species Escallonia rubra. The sequence continues at coordinate 10,912 of JAVXUO010000197.1, forward strand.
CGACTTCAAGAGCTAGTTTCCAAACTCCAGTTGGCTCGTTCTCTCCCACCTTGAGTTTGAGAGGGGTGTTAATGTTATTGTATAAGATTGTGTATATAGTCAATGGGTTATTATGTTATTTTTCCTAGTCTAGAATATTCTTTAGGTTTTCTATCATGCCTATATAAAGGTTCTATTGTACATACTTTTACATACATGAATATTGAAACCAATAAAACAACCCTAAAAGGGGGGGGGGGGGTGAATAGAGTTTTTGAATATTAATATGGATTTTAAACTAAGTACTATCACGAATCTCAATGAAACTAAGTAATACTTCAATGAAGATGCTAACTACATAATCTCAAGAAATTATAGAGCAATAAGTAAAGAGATTGAGTTAGAGATACTTGATGAGGAGATTTAAATGGTTCGGCTTGAACTACCCTCAAGCTTACATCCACCTCTACAAGGAAGTCCCTTGCAAGAGCACTAGAATCCACTAGCAACAATCTTCTTCCAGGTCAAGATCAAAACCCTTACAACACTTGGTGATATACCCACACCAAGCACAAGCCTTGAATCCACAAAGCTCACCCAAGACTTGACAAACCCAAGCCTTGATCACAATCCTTTTACAAAGATCAATAGTGTACAAAGAAACCCTCTTGAAAGGAAATGAGTACAAGTGAAGCTCTAGTACAATAGAGAGATGAGAGAATTGATGACTTGAAGAATGCTCACTCTCAATCAAAGAATTGCTCACAAAGATGCTCTCTTTAATAATGTAAAATCATGAAGATGAAGAGAGAAAAATTTAATCAATGAGCCTTGATGTTTCTCTAATGAATGGAGGCTTAGAATGTAGTTTTCATAGTGTATGATGAAGCCCCCAAATTATTTATATAGGGAGCAAATGAAATATAGCCGTTATAGGCATTAAATAAGCAAAAGTGCTATTGCAGTCGACTTTATACCCAATGCAGTTGACTGGGTTCTCTCTAAACTAGCCGTTGGGGTCTTGTCCTAAAAAATGGACGTTGGAACTGAATTTTGACCAATGCAGTCGACTGTATAACCTTACTGCTTATCGGTTGCTTCACAAAACCCCCTTTTTTATTTTGGGCATAACTGTTTCTAGAAAAATTGGATTGAGGTGCCGTTTTTTGCTTTGAAAAGATAATAATTTTTTTATCAAAGTGTGAAAAGTTTATCACCAAAAATATTTTTGAGAAAATCTGAGTAAGCTCCCAAATTCACTCATTTTCAAGAACCACACTTGTGTGATTGGTTATGAACTCACATGCAATGCACAAAGTGTCCTAAGGTCTTTTTAGGTCATATTCATCAATCCAAGTATCAAAACAAGACTATTTACATAATAGTAAAGATCAACCATAATCGTAGTAACTTAGCCTATGCATTCTTTGTTACTCTTTGACATTGGACTTGATGAAGCTTTTATAGCATGTCCACTATAGCTTTAAGCTTCTTTGGATTTAATCCATCTATCCAATCAAATGTGTCTTCATGAGTGTGCATGTATATACCTTCTAAGAATATACTCAAAGTACACATTAGAACATAATCAATGTGTAGTTATCATCAAAACAAGATGTAAGCCCAAGTTATCCAATCATAAGGCTAACAAATATTATTATCTTCCTTCTTATCACTCATAATGCATGAAAATTTGTAGAAGTCTATCAAAGTATGTTGGACATCTTTTAACCTATTGCCTTTTGTTATTGGTAGACCATTCACGTGTTGAAGAAACTTGATTTAAGTTATTATCCTATATATCGCTTGCATCACTTAATTCACATTCAAGTTTCTGAAATAGCATTATAGGGTAAATTTTACTTAGCCACCTAAGCTTTACACCAACTTTCACTTAAAACTGTATTTTCAATTGCATCACATAACATCTTCACCCTTTGTATCCAAAAATCGTATCTTCGATTAAAAAAGAGGTGGACAACCATCCGCGTTGAGGGGCAAACATGTCTTTAAACACACATATAAAAACACCCATACTGCACCACACAGTCACCGGCACCCCCACTATTGACACCCCTGTACCCACAGTCTGTACCCCACCCTTGTATGTATGGGTGATGGGTGATGGGTGATTGGGGGGGATCATGGGTGATGGGTGAGGGTTGGGCTGAGGTTACACCACCTTGTGTGGGTGGGTCTGTCTTTCTATGTGTGTGCAAACGGGGTTGTCTATTGGTGGTGATTGTGGGGGGTGTGGGTGTTGTGTGAGTGTGTAGTGTGGCCTGTGGGGGGGGGGTGGTTGCACAGCACTGTGGGTGGGTGGGTGCGTGTTTCTATGTATGTAGATGTTGGTGGGTGATCAGGGGATGGGCATGGCGCCCGGGTGCAGGTTGTAGGGGTGCGAGTGAATTTTATGGCTTGTGGGTGCGATTGTCTTGAAAAGACATGCTTGCCCTTCCATATGGGCGGCCGTCTGCCTTTAACTCAAATGAAAAATGCACTTTCGCCCCTATATTTAGACCAATGTGCGATTTGGCCCCCTCATGTTAAAAGTGTCTACTAAACTTACACTCACTCATAGAATTTGTGCACGTCAACCAAAATTGTTACAGGAATAATGAAAAGATGTACCCTCACACTTATTTTTTATTTACTTGTAAAATTGCCACTTCGCATTTTCTCTTCAACTAGGGTTTTGCCACGCAAAATTTCTTAATTTGGAACTGGTTTGTCTCTAATTTAGGGATCTTTGAATTAGGGTTCTTGATATTGGTGGTGCGAGCAATGGGTTGTTTTCTGACAATGACAAGAGAAGTGTTTGTGATGATGGTGATAGTGGTGTAGGTGGTCTTGGCAATGGGCGATGGTGGTTGCAGGTTTGGTAAATGGTGGTGGGTGATGGGGATACTGGGGTGAGGGTGGGCAACCGTGGTGTGTGTGAAGCCCGACATGAATGCGGAGCCTCTTCTGCCGTCACCCATGCCCACCACCAACGCCACAACCGCTACCATCCTGCTAGCCCAACAATCCACACCCAATCCATTGCCACCCTATTATCCATCCCTGCCTTTACCCTTGCCACCACCTCGACCCACTGCCATCGACCCCCACCGCCACCCTTGCTACCTGCCCAATCCATTGCCATCCACCCCCGCCTCCACAGTTTCCAGAAACCTCAATCCACAAACTGAACGAAAAGAAGTCACGTCCATAAATATCGCCACCTAATGCGGCAAGAAACCACTGCCACCGCCAATCCAACTATCCAACACGACAGCGAGTTCTCCAAGCAACAGTGCGACAAGTACCATGACAGTGCCTAGGAGTGCTTGAGGACTTAGCAAAAATTGGGGTTGATTGGTATTAGGTATCAGACACAAGGGAGGAGAGTTGAGAGATAGATTAGGATGGGTAGGATGGCATCGGATTTGATCAGCTAGAGTGGCAAGGGGTCAATGAGATTGATCAAGGCAGCTGAGCTGCCTAATTCCGTTAAAATGGCTGTGGCAGTGGTTTCTTGGATTCTCTTTCTAGCTTGAAGATTAAGAGCAAGGCAACACTATCTTTGTTAATGAAACTTCATAGTTGCCACTCACGCGCCGGTAATTTCGATGTTTGTCCTCGAATGTGCATAATTCCCCTAAGTGGGGGTAGGTTTAGTACACTTTTTGAAACATGAGGGGGCCAAATTGAATATTAGTGTAAGTATAGAAGACCAACTTGCATTACTGTGCTTAAACTTTGGATAGCTGTGATCTCTTGTTTGGGAAAATTGGGAAAAAATGGGTTTTTGGGTTAAATATTTGGGGTTAATGGGTTTTTTTTGTGAAAGTTGTGAAAAGAGGGTTCCAAGTTGTGAAATTTCTGAAAGGTGGGTTCAGTTGTGAAAAAATGGGTTTTTAGAAAGATCAACTTTGCCCCTTCCCCAAAATGCCCCTCCCCACACTAAACTACTACTTCGTTCCCTCCGCCCACTCTTTCTCCTTGATCTCCAGTCAGAAGAGTTCCCCCAATCAGAAGAGAACTTCATCCCCTTCCCTCCAATTCTCCCTACCCCACTCCATCTCCCCCCCCGCCAACCACGCAGGTTACCCCACCCCTTCTGCGGTCACCCCCACCCCACCCCGACCCCCATATTTCCCCTTGTCTCCCCCAAACAGGTCTGTCCCCCAATTCGAGACTCCCTTGTCTCCCCGCACCCAGCACCGCCCCTATAGCCCCGTCCTCCATCCCCTTCGCCCAACCCCCCCGCCCCGAACCACCGTCCCCCAATCCGAGACTCCCTTGTCTCCTCGCACCCAGCACCGCCCCCACAGCCCCGTCCTCCATCCCCTTCGCCCAACCCCTCAGCCCCGAACCACCACGTAGTGGTGGTCCTTCCTCCGTCCCCGCTGCTGTAGCGGACGCCGTGTCGACAAAGGATCGTTTCGTGCATGTCAGCTGTAGAGGCACTGTAGAGGCATTCCGAAGCTCGACCTTGGTGCGCGCCACTGTAAAGGTACCCCTTCTTACATTTTTTGAGTGATCAGCATGTTTCTTTTACGTTTTTTCGTTCGCGCCGCTGTATAGCCCCACTGTTATCTGTTTTTTGTGTTCCTGTGTTCCTGTGTTCTTTGGCAAATTCCCATGCTTCCGTAGTTTGGCATGCATATTGCTTCAGTTGTAACAACTGAAATATAGGATGTACGCTGTTTTTATTAAGATTGGCTCTCTGTCAATCTTCGAAGTTAATAGGATCGCAGTTTCGGCCCTTAAACATAAATCTGAAATGTTGCTTGAAATGTAACAAAATTAGGTTCATCATGGAATTGTCATATAACTTTAAAGTTAGTCATTCACTTTCTACCTCTGCTGCAAGTGAAGGTTGTAATGGACACAAACAAGGTCATTAAACCTCCGATGTTCCAATCTGTTTCTTTCTTCGAGTGGATATGCTCAAATATGCTTCAGTTCCTTTCACAGCCCGAAGAACTACACTTAAACTAAATTCTCGAATGCCTAACTTTTGAAGATTTGGAGCACTACTTCAATGACATGCCACTATTCATCTTAAAATAGGCAACAAAGCATATAAACTCTAAAGTACTGAAATTAGCGTAGCTCTTAACAAGGCATGACACTTACTTGGAGGCATTAACGAGCCAAGACACTCCTCCAATACCCCCCTTCGCATTTCTGAACTTCTTCATCTCACTTGTCTGCTCTATGCAATATAGGGTTGCCGTGCACATACTTTTGACATCAAGTCGCCCAGAAGTAGCTTTTCTATTCTTTGCTATCGCATATATGTTGTATTGGTTGGTAGGTAGCCTGCTGCATATAGATTCTTCCTCAATTGATCGTCCCAGTGAGTGTCAAGTATTTACAAATAAGGATCTTTCCTTGGTCTATGGAACATCTTCAACATCTCATTCCTAGCAACTTGGATAGCATCGTACAAACATCACTGTCAACCAATCTTAGATCACAAATTAAAGGTTCCGTCAACTGGACTACAGCTGCACATTCTGTCAAATCATCAAGTCTAGCACATTATTAATATATATCTTCCCTTTACCTTTTTGGCATATGCTGAGATTGTCAATTCCTTTATACGTTACCGTAGCTCGTAAAGCATTTTTTGGTGCAAGAATACTCCGACGCATTAAAGTTGGTTCCAAAATCGAGTTGGATCAGGGCTAAGTATTCCCCTTCCAACGGTATGCTTTCTCATCAAATGTGATGCGTAGCATTTATTGTACATATTCAGTGATTTTTTAAGCATGAGTTACAAGCCCTGGATCCAAACCGCCGCTCCCCCACCCCAATAATTAAAAGCCTGAAACAATTAAGAGGCCATGCTTGCATCCCATCACAAGGACGTGTGGTTTGATGCCTCATTTCACAGCAAAAGAGTGCAAGACAAGTTTTCTGCCATCACATGGATGTGTGGTTCGAGGCCTCAAGGCTGAAAGAAAACTTGTCACAAGGACATGTGGTTCGAGGCCTCTGGCAGATGAGACGACAAAAGAAGAAAATAAAGGTTCAGTCCCCAAGCGTCTCTCGAGTTAAGTTTCAGAGAAATCCTCTCCCCCTTCTGCTGCCGCTGCTCCTTCTCCTCCATCTTTTGCTTCTCCTTCTCCTCCGTCTCCGGCCACTTTTCTTCTTCTTTCTTCTGCAACGTAGTTGGCACACAAATGAAACGAGTACACAATAACAAAGATCAATCAATTTAGGGATTTCATTCATTAATTTAACGAAAAACGAAGAAAAAACAATTGGTACATATAATGGGTCATCATTTCATCCGGATTAAATGTTGCCCAAGAATCTTCTTCATCCTCTAAGTAGCGCCAGAGACATCAACCGTGTCCGTTCTCAATCCAAAGGGTCTGGTACGGCACCCGTACCCGTGTCAGGGTCGTGTCGTCTGGACACCGTTCTTCACCCCAAATTGAAGGGTCCATGTAACATAGGTATCAACTACACATAAATGGTGGGTTGTTGGCAACTTAATTTGCCAAGTTGAGACATTATGTGTAAAATGGCAGAGTAATTCCTCTATTGCTAATTTGACGCATGGCCACATGGTTGATCTAAGAAGTAATTAGATAATGTCTATAGTTTAGCTGTTGCAAGTGTAATTTTTGCCCTTGTTGGTGTCCACATTGTGTAAGGTTAATTGTTCTGCCACTGCATCTAGGTACGATATTAGAGTCAAAAGTAAATACGTGTATTTACAATTGCCTTTTGTTTCAGCAATGAGCTCAAACATGGAGCGAGGCGAGGCATCTAGTACAAGGAAGAGGCCTGTCAACGCGTTCATGCGATTTGTGTAAGTTCTTGATAAAGCTTATAATGTAGTGTATATGCAAGACATTTAATTATGATGAGTGTTTGACCTTGGTTTGCATTATTGTCTTCAGCGCCGAAATAAAGCAAGGACTGCAGCAGTCCGAGACTACCCATTGCATGACGATGAGAGAGGTAATTGAAACTATTTTAGCATTTCCCAGCTCCATTATTTGGTAACCGCTCTATTGACAATCTAAAATATGTCTTCATTTTAGGTTTCACAGCTTGCCTCGCAAATGTGGAAAGACCTCAGCGAGGATGAGAAATTACCGTACGTCCTCCAAGCCAAAAAATGCACGGAGGAGTACAACGCCGCTCCGAAGAAAGGCAAAGAGAAACGCAAGACCAATAAGGCAAGTGTTCGTTTCATGCCAATTTACTGTTATGCATGAATGGTCCGATTGTAAAGCAACTTAAGACCAGTAATCCCAATGTTGGCTCATAATATGTAGGGCTTTCTTTTTTTCTTAAATAGTCGTATCCTGTGTTATTTAAAATTAACAAACTAATAACGTGTGTGGGGGGGGGGGGTTGTTGGACATTTAGACCGTACCCCTGAGAAAAGAAAATCCCAACCTCGAAGGGGTTTGGAAAACACTAAAAATTATGGAAACCGGCAAAAAGTGTTATTTTTTCACGCATCGTAATACTCTGTAAACTCCCATAGGGTACTAGATATCTCCCTGATACCAACCAAGCAAAGAATCCAATCTGACCAATAGAGTACCCCCCCCCCCCCGCTTCACAAAAGATTTTATATTTTTTTGGTGAAATGTCCTTTATTCCATTTAAGCTCAAATCAACTTTACAATGTCTCACTACATGATTACTCTATACAATCTATGACTGTGCTCTGGTATACTATTTACAATTGCTATGTGCTGTTTCCACATGCTTTGCAAATTGTGACACACATGTATTTTCCAGTCCCTGCACGATTGCTTATTAAGCTTTGTGTATAGTGCCTTCTTCCAGCTAAATACTCTGTAGCTTATCCACCTTTCTATCTTGGCTATGATTTCATTCATCCCATTACACTGTCCCCCGAAAATTCTTGAGTTCCTTTCCTCCCAGATAGTGTAGCATGTGACTGCAAAGACTAATTTACTTAGTCTTGCTCGAAAGCTTTTCCCTCTAAAACCTTAACAGCACTAATGTATGAGTGAATTCCAGGTTTGGAAATGTTGTGTAACTTGTAGCTTCCTTAGTGTATTTTCCCAAATTGAGTGAGTAAGAGGGCATTCCAAGAGTAGGTGCTCTATTGTTTCCTTTTGTTGAGCACAGAAATTGCATTTGTCATCATTTATGACCTTCCACGCCCTCAGCCTGTCCTTGGTTCTCAGCCCTTTTTTACAAATCATCCACAAGATCATGGCACACCTGGGAATGTTCCCAGGGAACCATATTAGTTTCCACCATGATACAATTCCTGTACACTGTCTTAATTCATTCCAAGCAGTAGAAAAAAAAATTAAAAACAAAAAATGGATTTTTATTGGCTGGATTGACAACAGATTATGTAACACTCACAGGCAAGTAAGCTTTTCTCTTTTTAGAACCAATTGTCTCGGTTGGCCTCCATGATCTACGCCTACATGGACCCGTCAATGCTTTACAAACACAAAAGTCTCCACTGTTGTTGTTATAATTAGAAAAGAAGCCAGAAATTGAAACTTTACATTAACTGAGGTATCTTTTTGGAATTGCTAGCCCCATAGAATTCACCAGTCAGGCCCCTCACCGTCACATTGCTATGACTCATAGCAATGTGACGGGGTTATGCCTATAGTGGAAATTCAGAAAACACGAGATTGGTGTTGACATAGAGCACGATGGCATTCAATCAAAATGGGGCCAGACTGCTCAATGGCTTTTAATATATCATTTTCAGACAATTCTCCATTTGTAAGTACACGGACATAAATAGAGCAGTACAATGAATGCACGAGGAATGTGTGTTTGTGATATTTTCTACGTGTATAGTTCGACTGGTGACAATGTGGGCTGCGGTGCAGCCATGTTGCGAAGGAGGGGCTGCTTCAGTCTTGGTGCAGCCTGTGGGTATGGTGTATGTTGTTTGTGGAATGGTGTTTGAGTTGTGCGTGAACTGAGGGCTGCCACTGTGGCTGCCCTAGTGTGCGTTTGTATGTAGGTCTGATACAAAAAGGAGAGGGCTATGGTTGCGGTCGGGCATCCATGGCTGCCGTGTTTACCCGATACCGGTGTGTGCATGTGCTTGATGGTGTGTCAGTGGGTGGATGTATGGTGGTGTTACGGGGCAGCGTAATGAATGTATTAACTCAATTTCATAGGTAAAAAGGGGGTTAGGTGTTGTAGTCTTTCTATGAGTATAGAGGTAGAATGAGCCAGGGCTCGCGTCATCGCCGGCCTCTTTGCCGGCGATGTCCTCGGCAGCGACGGTGAGTGACATCGCAATCTGCCTGATTGTATTTTACGGCGATGCATGATTAGTCTCCTATGTATTTCATGAACTCCAGATCATCAGTACGCTTAAATTAGCACATAAGCTTGAACTTAGCACGTAGTCTTGAATTAAACTACATGGAAAACGCGGGGGGTTAATGTCCTGGGTACCTCATGAACTATGTGCACATTCACAAAGCTGCTAAGCTGTACAAGCTCTCCACAGACGGTCAAGTAGAGAGCTGCATACGCACAATGATTTCTCTATACATTCAGCAATCACACTTTGGAACCTGCATTATCGTCCGTTGTACAATGTTCGGTGTTGTTTTACAAGCTTTTATATGGAAATGTACTGCACATGCCCTTACTGATAGCATTTTTAACTTATTGCAGGCAAGCTTCGAGAGCCGGTGTAGCCCTAGGATGCTTGCTGTTTTGATGGAGGGGCTAAAAGAAAATGCCGCCAAATCCTCCGCAATTGAGGCAATGGGATTTCAGTCGTTCTTCAATATGCACTGTTCAACATTGCCAAGGAGTTTCTTACTTGGCCTTGTTGACAGATTCGACCCGTACACGCGCAAGATGCGCGTAGGCAAGACCGAAACCGTTCGGATAAATGCCACTGATGTTGGACTTGTATTAGGAATTCCATACAAGGGCAGACGAGTTCCAACATCCATTGACGACGACGTCTTGCATCCCATTCGAGATCGTTTTTCTCGGATGAGTTTAGCGGCCCTGGCCTCGTACCTCACTAGTGTACAAAACATGAATGAGGATTTTTGCCGGGCTTTCTTGCTTTTTTTGCTGAGTACGTTTCTTTGTCCCACGACGGGCAGGCCATCCGTGGACTTGTTTCCTGCCATATCGGTCGCATCAACGTCCGCCCAATACAATTGGTCGCAGCTTGTCCTTGATAAGTTGGTCCGAGGTGTGACCAATTTCAAGCAAGGCAGGACCAAAACCGGTATCGCCGGCTGCGTTGCATTGTTGATGGTACGCAAGAATAACTATATGTACATTCGTCTGTCTAGCTATGTTTATTATTGATCCTGATCCATGCTGACATGTCCCGTGCAGTTCTTTTACTTCCACAAAGCTCCATGTGGCGTCCTCGACAACATAGAGGTTGAAAGCCCCTATATGGCACATTGGACACCACGCCATATACAACGCCGCATTGAAATGGAGAATCGGGGAGAAAATGACACGGATGTCTCCCCCGCCCCTGCTAGCACCTCCTTCACTATTCCGGTACGTGGCTTAGCAACTCAATGGATTCTGGAGTTATTTGCTTCTGTTGGGTTTCGTTTTTTCACCTTCAAATCATTATGTTTTTTTACGAACTACGTTTGAGTGCTTTTGCAGTTGGTACGCAAGCTTGCGGAGATTGTGCCTCACTTGCCAGAACTTGAGAGGTTCCTCCGTGCAAAGGAGGCCGCTGCTACTTCTACGGAGCCAACTCCACCTGAAGTTGGCCCGACACCTCAAGATCAGCAACTATCAACACCATCCGAACATGCAGGAGTGACTGCTCGTACTGCTTCAGGTCGTGCCACTGCTGGAAGGAGTAAGAGTGGAAAAAGGCCGACCTTTCTAAGAATGCCGGCGCCCAATACGAACCCGTATCTAAGCGCCTACGATCCTTCTCCTCCCCTCCTGCAACTGAAATGTCTCCTACAGCTGCTCACTCCGAACGTGCCAGCCCTCGTTTTTCACCACCGGCTCTGATAGGCGACAACATGGAAGATTGTTCCCTTGCCGACGACCTGCCATACCACTTATCAAAGCTGTCCTTCAAAACGAGGAGGACAAGCAGCCGCATGATCATGAAACAACCAGCGGTCCCCGAAACGTCAATCATCCGTCCCCGTCCAAATAGGAGGTCTGCTCCAATTAGAAGGGTGAAGTGCTCTAACACGACTAGGAGCCCCTTTCTTCGTGTTGCCGGTGAACAAAGGGTGACGCTCTCAAGGCTCGAAAAGGAAGCTGTGAAGAACGTCTTCCAGTCCGAACTCCCTGCGAGGTAATGAATCTGCCACAGCCTTTTGGGGTAGTTGGGTCAGTTCATTTATAGAAGTTCTTATTACTTATCCTATTATTTTCATTTCTTATCGACAGTTCGGTTGTTGTTAAGATGCCTCAAAGCTTCTTGACTAAGGACCGAATTCTCACGCTACATAGCAAGCAGTGGGTATCATCCGAGGTACCACATCTCTACCTACCTCTTCCAACGACTTACTTAGATATTTAGAACGCGAATCTGAAATTTGGAAATCATAAACCAAATGTTATGCTCACTCTGTGCGATAAACCATTTGAACTTATAGTTACCGAGCTATTCTATAACCATAGCTATGTCATGATTTGAGTGGTCTCTAAACTGAATTTGCAATTACTTAGAGACAGGTTCAGATATGCTGTAACGTACGTTGTGTTAAAATCATCTTGTCAACAGTCACCTTGTATTTACGATGCCATGCGATGAGAATAATATTGCATATCCCATTTAAGCTTATTGTTGTTATCATTCTTCAAACATCGTTTGCATACGAACGAGGTTGACAGCTCGTAGCCCCTACCTTATGTTTGCCTTATGTATCAGGTTGTTGATGCATGGTCGGAGGTCGTCAATGCCGACCGTTCAGGCTCTGTGCTACGTTACACATTTGCCTCCGATTTTTCGGTGATTTACGTTGTTTCAACTTGAGTATTGCTCATATCTTTGGTCTAATTGTTTTGAAACTGAGCCATGTATACCTACGTAAACTGCAGTCCTCGGTTATCAACTTCATGGATGACCAAAGGTCCGACGATGAGATATTTGACTTCTTCTCCCGCTTCTTTGATCACTCTAACCCGCTGATTAAATTGGAGGACGTCCAGTTGGTATACTCTTTGGCCATTGACTTCTTCCATATCAGTATTCTATCTGTAAATTGGCTTTGTGCACTTGCAAGGTTCAAATGCTATCATCCTTAGATGGCACTAACTGTTAAAATTCACGCTATTTAGTTCACACAACATTGCCTTTATATCAACCAAACACATAGGTGTATTGTTCATTACACACCAAATGTGCTGAATTTTTCGGTCCCTTTTCAGTTCTGCGTGCCAATTTGCTGGGAGCATCATTGGTTTATGCTCTGCATCAACATCAACAGGGGGTGCATCGACTACCTCGACTCTGGTCGACGCAGTGTTTTGGCTGAGCTTGAGGTTTTCCGCAGGCACCTGGTATATACTTAGCCATGGCATTTCTTACAACTGTCTAATTTAGGTGATGTAACGTAGAGCCACACATAATATTGCATACCTTTGCTTTGGTTAGGCCCGCGTCCAGTCTTGTATGTTGATGCATACAACTGGTAGAGACATTGACTTTCAGGCTTACGCTTTCCAGAGTCATCCGTGCCCAAAGCAAACAAATGAGTACGATCTTCTCTTATTGACATGCTTATCTCCTCTCAACTCCGTTCCTAACTTCATCCTCTTAACGACTGGTCCTGAACGTGTGTTATGAACTATTTCAGTGATGATTGCGGAGTGTACACATTGAAGTTCATGGAGCATTGGTGGGGCAAGTTCAGTGTAGCAATCTTCCCGGTAAGCGTGTAAACCTTGTTTGCATTTAAGTTTTCGCAATGTTTTAGTACACGCGATTGCACGTAATTTCATTAGTAATTTCATGGAACTCTAACATAATACTTCCGCTTGTTAGTCTGAACTCGAGCACTACAGAGTCCAGATTGCTGCCAGGTTGATTCTCCATCCATTGAATGCCATTCAACTCCCGGTGGTGCACGCGGCAACAACTGGTACCAACACTCATCTACCAACCACTCATGAGCCAAGTAGCTTAGCCGTCCAGGCAGATTTGCTAGGCTATGCCTTTTCATCCTCCCATGATCCGGGGTACGAGCCAATTCTCATGTTAAATTTAGTTATTCTCCTCTTAAGACATTGACCACCTATCCATAGAGTGCTTCTACTCCCGTTGTCCTAAATCACATTGTTTCCACACACATTCACATTGTTCATCTTGCACATAGTAAATAATCAATTCCCTTTTAGCATGAATTCAATTTTAAAGGCTTCCTTTCATCGGTTTCCCACGTATATATTTGTGCCTTTTGTAGGGAGGTCCTGATAAGTATGTACGACTACCACTTAACGCGTTTTGAATTATCGACCATGGAAGGCAACAACTGGGTTGGCGCAGCCGTGAGTACTATTTAAATGAAATGACAATTTGACTATTTGGGTTTATTTGCCCGGTGTTATACTTTATGGCTACCCATGCAGGTTCTCGACATGGTTATCAGGGTGATAAACGCCGAGAGCAATGGCCCGCTAGATCGATACATCTTTCCCACTTTCTTTGCGGTACGCACCTCTACGTTTGGCGCTCTTATCAATTGTCACCAGTTTCATATAAGTATACCTAATGACGACCGGACTATGACCTGAATAGTCCTTGTGTGAGCAGTCAACGTTTTGTATTAACACGATGCCCTTTGCAACTTGTAGCAAAGCGTTATATCTTACCTCTCAACCTCTCGGACGGATGATGAAATTCGGAAAAAATTTCAGAAATATTATCAGTCGAACCGGATTAAGAGGAACCTCAACTCCTGCCAGATGGTAATTGAATACGTTTCTGTGCACGCTCATGATATAGAACCTCTCCTGTTTAAATATATGTGAATAGGACTTAGGAGGCTCATTTTCTGTGCACGCTCATGATATATTCACATGGATTTAACTGTTCTTCATATGGATGTTTCAGCTCATAACGCCTATGTTGTGGAAAAGTAATCACTGGGTGGCTTTTTCCTTCAATCTCCTCACGTGTGGCATGGAGTACTTGGATCCATCAAGTACAACTCTCCTTCCCGGAATGAGACATGCCCGTAACCTAATGGTAACCCTCCTTGGTTTGCTGCTGGTGCCATTTGCACAGCGATCCGTTCCCTCATCAATAGCTAACAATTGTTATTTCGATGCTCGAACATGCAGGGTAGGGTAATATCCCTTATCATGGCAGATGTAAGCGGAAGGTCCTCTTTCACATCGGCATCGTTTGCTTTCGTCCCTACCAGTATTCCACGGGATACCACTGCGTAAGAGTTATTTACTTAGTCCAAAGCATATATGTCTTTGTAATTTTCGTAGAAGGTCCTTTATTGCCGGCAAATAAACCCAAAAATCAACATACAGCGATATCAGTTTACAACTACGTTGATGCAAATAAAGCCTATTGTGTATCATGGGCCTCGTATGTGCACCACATATATAGGTAATTCCCAGTGATCATCATCTACGTTACTCCAAGTGCAGTTGGGGTCTCTGGTCCTTTTTTTGATTTTTTACAGCAACCATAATATGAACGTGCATTTTGGGATGTGCCCAGGAAACCGTATCTTCTTCCTCCGTGCCACAACCGCATCTTGAAGATGGATTAACAGTGAGGGTAAAAAAACCCCGACAGTAGCTCTGCGATGCGGCAAGGCTGAAGTTTTCATCCTCATTGCCATCACTCGTACGATTTTCTGATGACTACTCTCCAGTGTTAACGATGTCAACGGTAGAGGCATCAGAAGTTCCTACGAGCGATGGCAAGCAGGGTGAAAATGTCAGCCTTGCAATTGTATTCAACGTACCAGATATAAGAGTCTTTGACACCTTCAGGGTCAAGGCACTGGCAGCATCATATTGAAACCTTGTTCCATATTGCGTAACCACCAGGACCATTAGAGTGCCAACTTCCTGGCTGAAACCATAACCTTTTTTTAAAAGGAAGGTCGTGGCCTTTGTGTTCCTAATTGAGCGGTTGTATTTCGACCCCTGGTCTGCCTGAGTGAAAATGAGGTCCAACGTTCTTGAAACAGTGTGGTGTAGATAATATATTTCTTGGCGGGGAGGTCGAAAATGTTAGTATCCACGGAAGCTGGACTTCCATTCGTGGATGTTTCTTAAGCCAATCCCCCCTTCTTTTTTTGCCACACACATCCTTCCAACCTACTTCCTGTAAGGCTGATGTCACTTCCATGCCAGCATCTAGTTTACGTTATTATACGGTACGATTTACGAACTTTGCCAAGTTTGTCTCGCATACAGCATGTCATCCGAAATTGCACCCGTACGTCATACAGTCTGCAATGGAGTAGAACTGTCATGTGTAAAGTTTTTTTCGCATAAGCATTTTGATAGCATTCCCAAGTTTAGTTGACACCGTGTGCCTATGTCGCTACTAATAACGTTTGGTAGAACTTTAACCCGTTTTTCCGTAGGTGCCATTGCGGTATGTACTTGATAAAATATTTGGAGCATTGGTATGGTAAAATGGAGTACGATATGGATCCGGTGAGTATAATTCCAGCGGGTATATACCCGGCAAGTACAATTGTATAGTCAATTTTAGCCTAACGCTTGGCACACTTTTTAATCCTTTATTGTGATTGTGTGTCAGGGTGCGGTGGAGATGCTTCGTAGGGAGACAGTCGTCGGCTTATTACTCCATGAGCGTAACACTGAGAGGTCGCGACTTCTCGCCCAAACCGAGCAGATCAGCAAACCCTAAAGGCAGGTTAGTTGATAATGGCTACGTAATTTGGTGTATCACGTGTCTTTTCCGACTCATTGTCGTAATGTTGGTGATACAATATGCTGCATCATTTTTTGTGGCGCACCGGATATAACTGTTTACGCTGGAGATGGTGGATCGGTTTGGCTATCCGTTTTGATTAGCCACGACAATGCTTAAGGTTTTCTCCTTTTTCACCCAATGAAATTCCTCCATACGTTGGTTGCACCGCCCTGAAGTATGTAATTTGTTGTCAGGTGAAAATTGTTTTGGACATTTTGGAAATGCTGAGCAGAGGCAAAGTCTAGCTTCTAATTGCTGGGGGAGAATCTTTGCCATACAACTCTGTTATTGCTCCCTCCTCTTCCTCCCTGTCTAGATATCTACGTGGTGAGTTGGAAATAAGGTCCATATGGCTTTGCCTTCAATTTTGGTTTGTTGTTCCGCTCGAATAGCGTGGCTTGTACTCATGATGGTGTGGTTGTCAGTCCGATCGAACGATGGTTTGGTTGAGATTCTGCCCATAGAGCTTTCTTTTAATTAGTGGATTGGTTGTCAGTCCATGAGAATTGATAGTTATGTATATGCAGAGTGGCTGGTATTGTCTACCAGTGTAGGGTGGATATATTGCATAACTTCACCTTAACTGCCGCCTTCTATGTGTTTGCTAAATTTTCTCATCATCATATTTAGCGCACGGCTTTTTAACTTGGAATAGCGTGCGAAAGGGCATGTGTTGACGTGCCCTTTGGCACGTGTTGACAGCCCCCAACATGCTCTCCACACCCTCCTAACTTGGGGGGCAGGGAAAGTAGATTTACTACCCTGCTGGGTTAAAATGGTCTGGTATTTCTTTGAATCTGGCACCACGATCCGTCTGGCTATCTACTTAGAGAGGACTACATAAATTTACTAGCTCTTGAATGAACTTATAAATGTGTATCTGTGTGTTTATGTATATGTGTGCACGCATTTGTCTTATCGGGTATATGCGTGTTTGTGTGTGCACTTGTTTTCGACTTTGGGTTCGTGATTTATCATTCTCCGTTTAAATGCTTTAGGAACTTGTTTGTGAGTGTGTGCACAATGTGTAGGAAGCAGGGTCGCATGTTAGGAGGTGATGAGGGTAATGAATGCAGATCTGCAAATCGTTATATGAAGAGGCAGGCAATTATCTCGTAATTAACGTGCACACCTGATGTGCTGTCCTGGAGTTTGGCCCGCATGTAGCTTGTTTTGCCATGAAGGCCATGAGGTATACT
>JAVXUO010002241.1:0-240087 GCA_033065855.1 Escallonia rubra
ATCTGGCACGAGTAAAGTTCGTGAAGAAATCAATGCCCTCAAACAGACAATCAACTTCAATTTGGGTCTGAACAGTGGACGAGAGAGTCCTTTTAGCTCTCTCGCAAGCAACTCTCAACTTCCTAAGGGCTCTCGGATCTCCACTGATATCCTTCCTGTGTTTCCTTTTAAACTCCTGAACAAAGTGGTTGACCATTCTGTTATCAAAGTCCTCTCCTCCAAGGTGAGTATCACCAGCAGTGGCCTTCACTTCAAATTCACCCCCTTCCATGGTGAGAAGAGAGACATCAAAAGTACCGCCACCCAGATCGAAAATAAGCACATTCCTTACACAGACAGCCGTTCCTTTTTTCTCAAAGCCGTAAGCAATTGCTGCAGCAGTAGGCTCATTGATGATGCGCAGCACATTGAGACCAGCAATAACTCCAGCATCCTTGGTAGCCTGGCGCTGAGCGTCATTAAAATAGGCAGGGACACTAACAACAGCATTCTTTACTGCAGATCCAAGGTAGGCCTCAGCAATCTCGCGCATCTTAACGAGGACCATGGAAGAGATCTCCTCAGCAGCCAGTTGCTTCTCCTGACCTTTGTAGTTGACCACAATCATAGGCTTGTCATTAGTACCGGCAATGACTTTAAAGGACCACAGCTTCATGTCACTTTGTACTGTGTCATCAGTGAATCTCCTACCAATCAATCGCTTTGCATCTGGCATAAAAACAAACACAAGCATCTTAGCTGTCTAAGTTTACCAGAGCAAGCGATACAGAAGATCTATTGATACTGCTTATAGTAAAAATTATCAACTTATCGTCAAGTATACTTCTTACACACAATATAATTTTGATGACCACCAATATTGATTTCAAAAGCAGAATTCTATCAAAAGTAAATACTAGAGGAGACACGAGAATACTTTTGTAAGTAGGTTGGTTAAACAACTTGCCATAGTTTTTCATAATCTCTTCCTATATACTTCTGGTTTCCTTTTTCCCATTTCAAAGGAAGAGATCGATATAACTGGCTTCTCCTAGACGTATCAGCCCTTTAGTAGATCATAAAGGGAGTTTTTGTAGGGTACGTAAATCAGATTATCTCTGGTTCGTAAGAGGAAGTTATTGTACCAGAATGAAAGCGCTGCATAATAGCAAAGTTTCAAGTTATCTAATTGTGAAATCTACAGTTGCTTGCAAATATTCTGAAATTTTGCCAGACTCATGCTACTTTTACAGTGCCGGTGTGACCATATTAGTCTGCTTCCATCTAAAAATGTGGTCTGCAAGTAGACCATAACCGGTACCAACAGTTGTCCTATATGCAGAAAAAGCATAGCCGCGTAAGCACAAGCCTGGAGCCCATTGACACATTTGGGGCTTCGTCAAATGTTTTATCTCAGTAGTTCAAGCATTACCTGGCTTTAGCGTTGTTCTATCTTGATTATTTCTTATTATCTGATACCGACTGATTGAAATTTTGCTCCTCTATTATCCTTAAAATTCGTCTCGTTTATCTTACTCTCCTCTGCATCTGCATGAACTCTGAATCCAAAGTGGCCATAAAACATTGTTCTCCAGTACTCCTCTCGCAGGCCATCTCTAACTCTTTCAAAATGCCCCTTCGGATGGCTGCAAGTGTTTGATTAAGGGTTTTTTTACTGAAGTTCTTACACACGCTAGTTCACAGAGCAGCATTACTCTACAAAACATCGATGTACGTAGGTATAATACCATTTATCTAACTCAAATGAACCATAAAGAGCGGGCACGTGAAACATACCGAAGACGGTATTCGTAGAGTTCTGAGCAACCTGGTTCTTGGCGGCATCACCAATGAGACGCTCGGTATCAGTGAAAGCAACATAAGACGGAGTGGTTCTATGCCCTTGATCGTTGGTAATGATTTCGACACGGTCCCGCTGCCACACTGCAACGCACGAGTAGGTTGTCCCGAGATCGATCCCAATCGTTGGAAATTCCCTTTGCCTGCCATTCTTAGGCTGCATGTGTACATGGGTTAGAATCAGGAAAATCCGAAAGAACCAAACTGAAAAAAGAGCTGCAACTCCAATAGAATGGTAGAGAAATCGAGATTTCTAGCTGGAATTGATGAAAGTATTGCACATGTGTATTTGTAACTCATGAACTTCATAGAAATTCCCATGTCTTTGCTATGAAAACTATTGGAGGCCCCTTCTGGAGCTTCAGAGTGTATTCTGACTTTCCATCTACTTCACATATTCCTCAAATATGGTATAAAACCGCTCTTTATTTTCCTTCTTTTGGTGTACAAAGCAATTACGCAAACTACAAACATGTATAATTTTGAGCATCATGGGTAAAAAAGACGTGCAGAACTTAGCATATGTTATGCTTAGATGGTCGTATAATCTTGTACGGTGGGGTTATTATGAGACATCAGCGAAATCCTGAACCTCGACAGTTTGTGTTATCTCACTTTCTGTTTAAAATTGAATTTGCTCGCGATAAGAAAGGGCAGGGGTCGAAGCGCACAGGCCTTACTAATCCTGCTTCAGACGATGCAAACGACCGTTAAGGGGCCATGGCGAGTCACCTTCCGCCCCTTCGTACCGGAAACCTTTGACGTCTAGGGATCTAGACATCCCTAGACCTCTGTAATTATGGTACAATCTAAGAATAGTTGCTAATTAAACTTAAGAACGGACAGGTGAAGCCGACGAAAAGGGTTGACTTTAGAAAACAAAAAAGTCAACTGCGAGCCCAGTCAAATTGAAACGACGTGACGACGTGAACTCCACGTAACATGAGAAGTCACCGAGTCAAATACCACACGAGTCATGGAGTAGCTCAGCCCATGCTACTATAGTCATGTTGGTTCTTTTCAGGCCCTCCAGTTTGATATTGAGCCTTCAGAATGCTAATAATCATTGATATAGAATATCAGCTCACCTCTCCTATTATTTGGTGCTTCCCTCTTGGTTCGTGGCCTTTGGTTTGTTCATCCGCAGAGAAAAGGTAGCAACAAGAGAAGGGAATTTTTGTCAAAATTTTAGTCCGCTCTGCATTAAGGCAGACCAAGATAAAAGCGCGTAAAATAAGATCATATTAGCCTTAGCAAAATAGGATCGTGCCAGCGCTATCAAACACCGGTAAATTAGGATCTTGCCAGTGCTATCAAACAGATTATTTAGTTTCATCGGTTTGTAAATGGTACAGAATGAATGGTTTGACTCACCTAAAATTGGTCATTAAGTTCACTTAAAGAAACAAGTAAATAGATCTTTGTTCGATAATGCCCTGTAAATATCCTACTTCTGCTAATGAATGCCCCTCACAAATTTTTGAATCACAAGACCTTAACAAAGAAGAGGAGATGAAAGAGTTCTAAGGAAAACGAAAATATTAAATTGACTTCATTTCCCAAATCAAGCCCTGCAATTTAAACTAACTACTTTTACTTAAGCATGGATGAGCATATAGACCATTCATGATGAGAGAGCTGGGCAGGGAAACTTACTCTGGCAAGCGTCTCCTTCTCCTCCGAAAGGCAGTATTCCACAAAAGGGTTGGAAGGGAGGGATCAAAAGAATTTAGAACAGTGGAATTTGCAACTGTAGGCTAGTTTGGGGTCTCATTTATGCAGCAAATATGGAGAGGTAGCAAACAAGGGATCACTTTCTAACATAGAGTTGGGAGTGGACCGACTTCAATCGTATCTAATTGGGTAGGTATGGCCGTTGTCTTTCCTTTCTTTAATTTCAGTAGACTTTGTTGACCAAATTATATTTTGAGGCAACGCGGTATAGCGTCAGTAAAGGGACCACACCAGGGAGTAAAATGTTTGTAAACATTTTAGTCTCAAAGATATAGATACCTCATAATGTGTTTTTGCTTAAGTCAATTTTACTAATTATTCTTAGTATGAACGTGCTCCGTTATCGCTATCCGAATAACTGCAGAAAAACGTGGAAACAAACTAATGGTAAAAGTAGTTAGTCAAAAGTTTGGAGGTTTGAAGAATTAGGTTATTTATTCGTTAATAATAGATCTTCCAGATTAGTAAATATCTCAAGAAGACCGATGAATATACTACAATTTGGGTGATAAGCATATAAGATATGCAACATTAATACAAAGTGCAAAGTCGTGCATCGAGAAGTAATGGCTGTCAATCACTTCCGCATAAGATAAAGCTTATCACAAGCACTTGGTATCCGACATTGATAAAAAAGTAAATTATATTTTCAAATTTCTCAAAAACAAAAAAAAAATACGGATGAAGACCGTGTCAAGAAAACTAAAACGAAGGTTCTGGGTTGGTTTACAGTACTACCATTCTCAATTATTGCTTGGAAGTTGCAGGTTTGTTTTCAATTCAAATGTCCATAGCATTTGGCAAGTAGGAGGAGATAATGGCACCTATTGCAATAAAAAAATACTTGAAGTGCCGAAAAGAGGCAAGAGAAGAAGAAAAAAAAAGGTGTAGATAATGTGTTGCATTCAACGCTTTGTCACGTTGACTTGTCCAAACTGTATTTTGAAGAGTACTTGTCCAAACTATATATATATATATATATATATATATATATATACCGATCCACACCCACTAGTGGATGTTATCCACCCAACCGCAACAATTTGTTGCGGTTGCCTGTGTTGTCCTTTTCCTCCCCCCTGATGTCCTTTCCTTCCCCCCCCCCCCCCCACCCCCCTTTGATGTCCTTTCCCCCCCCCCCCCCCCTAATGTCCTTTCTTCATTTTAGGTTATGTGTGTTTAATGTGAATACAAAACGTAATTGTCGCTAAAGGTGAAAATTTAATTAGACAGTTTTTCATGAATTTATAAAAAATAGCTAGAACTAGATTTTGCCAAAGTGCAAAAACAAGACCCTAGTTATTTTTAAAAGATCTATATCAGGGAAAAATTTCAGATTTTTCCAAAGACTGGAAAGGGGTTAACTGATACGCGCAACCTTGTAACTTTGTAGTGTAATTAAAAATATCAAGCTAGCGCGATTTTGGGCGAAACTTTTATGAGAACCCTAGGAAGTTAAGAAGTTCCATTTTCCAGGAATTCGGGCCATTCCGAAGTCGTTAGCTATTTTTTTGGCCGAACGGGCTTTTAAGCGCTCGATCGAGCGCTTAAAAGCCCAACCGCAACGCTTAGTTGCGGTTGGCATTATTGGCGACCGCAACTCTTTGTTGCGGTTGGTCTTTTGGTGCAATAATTCGTTTTTTTCCTTTTATGCAACCACTACAAGGAGCAGCGGTTCGGTGGAGAAATTAAAAATTTCTCCACTGGTAGACAGGGATCGGCCCCCATATATATATATATATATATATATATATATACTTGGTACATTATTTAATAGTTGTTTATTTAGACCTCGAGATGGAGCTATAGAACTCTGTATCCCGGTGGCAAGAGTTGTAGACGTTTGAATCTTGATGGCATATAAGAGCTAGACCCTCACGCTACATCTTTCTAAAACACAAATCCTAGTGAGATGGATCCACAGCTATTTGTTAGACCACATGGAGGGTTAGAAGTGCTAAAGTCACCGAAACAAAGGAGGTTTTCCAAATGAACTATTCAGTCAATAAAGGAGATTATTCGGTCAATAGCAACCTTGATGAAAATCCAGTGCTGGATATCCCGTCACTAAACGTTTTTTGACGGATTTCTCTATTCCGTTGCAAAATTTTACCAATTAGAATTTAGAATTTTTTTGGACAACATTCCGCCATGGAAAGTGTTTTATCTAATTAAATTACTTTAAATAATTTTTGTGATCTTGCAAGATATAGATACATATATTTTGTGCATATATAAATACTAGTATTGAGCGCGTGCATTGCACGTGGACGTGGTCGCGAAATTTTTTGAGGTGATATCATTAAATTTTTTAGGATCAAAACAATTTAATTTAATTATGTTCTTATGTTTTTTGTGACTTCTTTTAGAAGAAATATATATTTGATGTTCGCCACTGGAATCAATTCAATGTTTGGAAATTTTCTTCATAGGCTTGTGGATGAAGAAATGTTTGATGGTGCTACTGAAAAGAAAAACAAATGGAGAAACTAAAAGAATAAATTTACGTATTTGTTTCCGTAATCTGTCAAATTTGTATATGGTACACTTTAAATTTATAATTTTTAAGACCAGGTGTACTATGAAATACAAAGCACCTGATGTTCAAATGCTTATAGTTTAAGGACATTTTAATAGTTGTTCCCAAAGAAAAACACTTCTTCTTGAGGCTTTGGCATGGATGGCAGGGGGTGGGGCAATTGCGCCCAAGGTGTCATGGGTGAGGTGATCAATGGTGCCTCAAAGTGGTGGTGGATCTCGTCAAGGGCACCGACACAGGTAGTTTCGCTGGTGTGTGATGGAGGACTATTACATCGATGGCTTTGTCCTGATTTGGTTTGCAATGTTGTGTAGAGGACGATGGATTAATGGGAGAGAGAGCGCGGCAGAATTGTTGGGTTTGTGAGTTTATTGGAAAACAAGCAAACTCCTTAACTCTACATTGCCCATAAATCAGTTTTGAAAAAGGTTTATAAGTGGGAAGGTACTTTAATAAGATACTTGATAGTAAAATTAAAGTGTAGTAGTTCTCATGCTACCCGCGTGCAGGTGGGCGATTTAGGCGTGTTATTAGGAGCACTTTATATTTTGAAATTATTTTGTATTTTTGGGGAAAAAGCAACATGTGAACGTAGCGAGTCAAAGAGTATTGGTCTATACACGTACAATGCCAACATGCGGACGTCGCAAAACTTCCATGTGTGGAGGCAGAGCATGCATGGACTTTGTTGGTCTTTGCGTTCTGTCCATTTTAGCAGTAGACCATGCGGTTCAAGATTCGAGATGATCAGTACTTCAAGGGTGACAAAGGCTTATTGTCCTACCTGGGCACGGCTTAAATTGGTCTATTTCAGCCTGTTTAGAGTTGTGGGGTTTAGCTTGTGGGATTTGTCAGCTGCACCACATGATTTGTTACTAGCAGGTTTTGAAAAAGTTTTAAGGAAATTTGTTCACGTTTCTTCGACTTGTCTATTCAGTTTTCTGCTTTATTTTGGAGAAGGAAAAGTTGGTTTGAAAGTACTCTTTTTTCCACACTTATTTTCAAAATCCATTTCAAGAAGCAGCTGTTGAGGAGTATATGAAATGATTAACCTACTTTCTTGTACGGAAAATAAAAAGTAAAAGTCTATCAGAAAAATACTCAATGTACTCATTAAAATCAGGCAAAGCAAGAAGACTTGCAGCATTGGCTTTGCGTAATGGTAAATGAGCAAAAGTTACTTCCAAATTATTAATATTTATTACAAAATAATGAAACCAGTCATTTTTAAAAACCATCAATGATTCTGCAAAACTATGGTTAATTTAACTGGGCCTACTAAATTTACACATCACATATGCTTTGCTAGTGAAATTTGGTCATTTAGAATTAACTTTGCTCATCGGATGTTAAAGAAAAATGTACGGTACGCTCCAACCGCTAACAACAAAGCATAGAATTTCTGTAAAAATTCTGTAAAATAGAATTTCTGTAAAAATGGCGGCCTCGCCTGTCATTTACAATATCTACCCGCTCTTGCAAATACATTGTTGGAGTTTAGATGTGTCATAATATCTTCTTAAAATAAAATCTGATTAATATTCTATTTTATGTCATTTTGGTAATCGTGACCAAGCAAGTTAATACATAGTTTTAATTTTTTTCTCCTAAAAATCATTCTTTTCATTTTCTAAAAAATATTCATAAAAATGGTAGAATTCTTTTATTTTTGTAACTTATTTTGACATTGTTTGCTAGTCTTATTCATGGATGGATAAGGATATCTGTTATAATAGTTTTAAAACAAAAGATTACAATTAAAAGTAATTCGTCGTTGTTACTAAAAACTATAGAAACATTCCATTTTGACTAAAATGCATTTGACAAACATTTTGTGTTATTGTAAAGATATTAAAAACAAAATATTCTTAACATAAGAAAAATGATGTGAAACTACTGGCCGTATGTTTACCATTTTCGTTTTCTGTTTTAGCAATGAAGATGAAAAATATTCTTTATTTTTTTTTTACTTTTACACCATTTTCTGTTTTCGTTGTTTTGGATAAAACTACTTAAATAGTGATAAAAAACTAACAACACCTCTGAGATGTTTTTCCGGCTTTTTCACCCAAATTAACCCAATGTAAGAAAAAGTAGTTAAATATTTTTTGGTGAAATGGTAAAAGTACAGTAACGTATTTTTCGAGGCCGCATGTTTAACATTTTCGTTTTGTGTTTTTATTTACATGATTGTCGTATTCAGTTAGAAAATACGCTCCTATACTTTTATCATTTTTACAAAAAAAAGATTAGCTCTTTATTCTTATATTAGATTAATTTTGGGTAAAAATTTTCAGTTTTTTGTCACTATTTAAATAATTCATCCAAAACGTAAATAATAAAAAATAAAAGTACACAAACAATTTTTTTTTATCATCATTATAAAAAAAACAAAAACAAATGATAAGCGTACGGACCTGAATGGGACGATTAACTCTGAAGTGAACTACTAGAGAAGAAACGACTTTGAGAAATCCGAAATATAAGCCAAAAAAACACGGAAAAGGACTCGGTGAATGTACTCATTAAAACCAGACAAAGCAATCAAGAAAAGATCTGTCACATTATGAACTAAGTCTCCGATATTTATGAACTATATATATGCATGGCGGCTGACTGGCATGGCCCCTCACTTCTCTGTTCACATTAGAGGAACGGCTACGTGATGCATATATTACTCATCAACTTGGACGCGCGTATACATATTTTAATGGTGAATCATCCCTACAAATTAAACTGACTTGCGAAGAAATTGCTCTTTTTAAGTTTATGATGGTTACAACTTTGCAATTGCTTCTTAATTTTGTTTTTTGTTTTCTTATTATTGTATAATAATGGTTGTCTATAACTTCCTATTGCAGAGCATCTATTGAAAGCGACCGTTTGAGATTTTGATCACCACTATGAGGTAAGAGCAAACTTTCTTTATTTTGAGATTTAAGTTCATGAAAAGAACCGCATGAATTATTGTGATTGATATAATCCAATTGAAATGTTGGGTATTTTGATATTAGGGCTTTCGATATAATTGGATTTGAGAGGATCAAGACTTGGATTAAATCGTAAAATCAAAGGTAAGGGCTATTGTTTTTAAATTTGAATATGTGTTGGACCGATTAATCCGAGAATTGTAAACATTTTTCAAAATCCTAACTGTCGTTGAAAAGCCAGTTCATTTCTCTTCACGGCGCTCCCTTTTTTCATCAACTGAAAATTTAGTTTTGACCGTGTAAAATTCTACTTCGATTTCAAGTTCCTCGAGATCAGTTTCTTTGATTCTATCCGTTTAATTGTCACGTCTCTGTTGCTTTTTGAGAACTGCCCAAGGTCTTATACGTGTAAATAACTGTTGTTGAGATCTACTCCAGAGAATTTCATTTTTGTCTGAATTGGAAGCCTTTCATCACATCACAAGGCTCGCCTCGTTTTGCGCGCCAGTTGGAAGCCCTCACATTACTTTGTACTAAGTCTTTTTGGCCGGGTGTGAAAATTATTCTCCTAATGTTGTAAGTGTCCAACAGGTTGCACCTTTCTTTTCATGCATGATCTTTTACTCAGTTTCACGTATCATGCATGATTTATCATGGTGGTTTTGGCATTTCGAATTTTTGTTGTGTATATGTTCGGTTTAAATTCTGTACTTCCATAATTTCGTTTTCTCAAATATTTTTGTATTTTTTTTTGTTGGTTCATTGAGCAACCTTACTGGGCAATTGGCTCACTCTCCTATTGTTTACTTTTCAAGTGATCAATAGAGAGGATTGGATACGGAACTAGCTGTGTGACTGAAAGCTAGCAGTTTATTTTGCAGGTGATGTCTCCTGCTTGTTCCTAGTTTACATCAGAGCCTACTCAACGTCGGACAAATGATGGAAAAAGGATACGTTCGACACTTAGAAGGATAGTTTTGCACTATTTATGATCTGAATGTTCACCTAAAATTGGTCATTAAGTTCACTTAAAAGAAACAAGTAAATAGATCTGTGTACGATAATGCCCTACAAATATCCTACTTCTGCTAATGAATGTCCCTCACAATTTTTGAATCACAAGACCTTACCACAGAAGAGGAGATGAAAGAGTTCTAAGGGAAAGGAAAACATTAAATTGACTTCATTTCCCAAATCAAGCCCTGCAATTTCAACTAACTACTTTTACTTAAGCATGGATGAGCATATAGACCATTCATGATGAGAGAGCTGGGCAGGGAAACTTAGTCTGGCAAGCGTCTCCTAGCTTCTCCTCCAAAAGGCAGTATTCCACAAAAGGGTTGGAAGGGAGGGATCAAAAGAATTTAGAACAGTAAAGTTTGCAACTGTAGGCCAGTTGGGGTCTCATTTATGCAGCAAATGTGGAGAGGTAGCAAACAAGGGATCACTTTCTAACATAGAGTTGGGAAGTTTCAAAAGAGTGGACCGACTTCAATCGTACCTTATTGGGTATGACCGACTTAGTCTATCCTTCCTTTAATTTCAGCAAACTTCGTTTACCAAATTATTATACGAAGCAACACAAGTTGAGCTGGTATAGCGTCAGTAAAGGGACCATACCACGGAGTAAAATGTTTGTAAACATTTTAGTCTCAAAGATGTTGATACTTGATAGTAATACCTCATAACGTGTTTTTGCTTAAGTCAAATTTTACTAATTATCCTTAGTATGAGCATGCTCTATTATCGCTATCCAGATAACTGCAGAAAAATGTCGAAGCGAACTAATAGTACAGGTAGTTAGTCAAAAGTTTTGAGGTTTGAAGAATTAGGTTATTTGTTCGTTAATAATAAATCTTCCAGATTAGTAAATATATCAAGAAGACCGATGCATATACTACAATTTTGGGTGAGAAGCATCTTAGATATGCAACATTAATACAAAGTGCAAAGTCGTGCAAACAGAAGTAATGGTTGTCCATAACTCTCCCATACAATAAAGCTTATCACAAGCACTTGGTATCCGACTTTGTTCAAGAAGTAAATTATATTGTCCAAATTTCTAAAAAAATACGGATGAAGACTAAGTCTAGAAGACTAAAACGAAGCTTCTTGGTTGGTTTATTCTCAATTATTGCTTGGAAGTTGCAGGTTTGTTTTCAATTCAAATTGCCATTGAATTTGGCAAGTTGGAGGAGATAATGGCGCCTATTGCAATAAAAAAAATGCTTTAGTACCGAAAAGAGGTAAGAGAAGAAGAAACAAAAGGTGTAGATAATGTGTTGCAAAAACATTCAACGCTTCGTCATGTTGTCTCGTCCAAATTTTATTGAAGAGTTGTGCACTATGTTCAGGAGTGCTAAAGTCACCGCAACAAAGAAGGTTTTCACGGACGAATTATTCAGTCAGTAAAGGAGATCATTCCGTCAATAATAACCTTGATAAAAATTTAGTGCCGGGTATCCCATCGCTAAATTTTTTTTGACGGATTTCTCTATTCCGTTGCAAAATTACCAAGATTTTTACCAATTAGAATTTAGATTTTTTTTGGACAAAACATTTCGCCTTGGAAAGTGCATGTTTTATCTGATTAGATTACTTTAAAAGAATAAATCTATGACTTTGTTTCTGTAATCTGTCAAATTTGTATATGGTATACACTTAAGATTTATAATTTTCAAGATCATGTACAATATAAAATGCAAAGCACCAAATCTTCAAATGCTTATAGTCTAAGGACATTTTAATAGTTGTTCCAAAAGAAAAACACACTTCTTGAGGGCTTTGGCATGGATGGCAGTGGGTGGGGCAAATTGCGCCCTAGGTATCATGGGTGAGGTGATCAATGGTGCCTCAGAGTGGTAAATGAGCAAAAGTTACTTTCAAATTATTAATATTTATTACAAAATAATGAAACCAGTCATTTTTTAAGACCATCGATGATTCTGCAAAACTATGGTTAATTTAACTGGGCGTACTAAATTAACGCGTCATGCTTTGCTAGTGAAATTTGGTCATGTAGAATTAACTTTGCTCATCGGATGTTAAAGAAATATATACGAGATGCTTCAACCACTAACAACGAAGCATAGAATTTCTCTAACCTCCTCTCATCTCATAGGCGAGGCTGGCGGCCTCGCCTGTAATTTACAATATCTACCGGCTCTTGCAAATAAATTGTTGGCGTTTATCCCACTTATTTGACATATAAATAAGTGGAAAATTGTATATCTGTATATTTACCGGTTACTTAGATGTGACATATCTTCTAAAAATAAAATCTAATTATTATTCTATTTTATGTCATTTTGGTAATCGTGACCAAGCAAGTTAATACGTAGTTTCTCCGAGAAGCATTCTTTTCATTTTCCAAAAAATATGAAAATTAAAACATAAGAATGGTAGCATTTTTTTAATTTTTGTAACTTATTTTGACATTGTTTGTTTGTCTTATTCATGGATCGATAAGGATCTCTGCTATAACAGTTTTAAAACAAAATATTATAGTCAAAAGTATTTCGTCGTTGTTACTAAAAACTTTAGAAACATTCTATTATGACTGGAATGCATTTGACAACATTTTGTGTTATTGTAAAGACATTAAAAACAGAAGATTCTTAACATAAGAAAATTGATGCCAAAGCAATTAAAACCAGACAAAGCAATTAAAGAGTTAAGATAATATATGATTTGTGCTCTGTTCTTGGGTGCTACAACCTAGACGTATATGCATTCAGGAAAGAATATTAGCTGTAATTACCTCATGACTTTGCCGAGTTTAATTGGGTACTTGAGTTAGTTGTTTTGTTCCAGACCCGCAGTTCAATCGCTTAAAAGTTCTATGCTTTTGGCAAGCCTTGATTTGTCAAAGCACAAATAGCTTTTGTCAAAGGAATATGCAGAAGCACGAGGTACAGCCACCTCGTAGCACGCATTGCTCTTGATGGAAGTAACTAGTTAAAATGGAGGACCAACAATTTGTTAGAAAAATTTGTGACAACATTTGGTTAGTAACTCATGTAAGAAACCTTCGGAGATAAGACAACATATGATTGGTGATAACAAAATTCAAAGTAGCCAAAAGATAGAAGAGGTTGACTAGGATAACTTCTTTATCTAGTTGGTTCATAGTTATTAAAGGTGCATGCGCACCTAAGGCGCAAAGGGTCCCTGGAGCCTAGGCGCTAGGCGCAAGCGCGCCTTTCCGAAGTAAGACGCAAAATAAAAATAAATAGATATTAGTACATTAAACCAATAAAATCACGTAAAAATTTTCAAAACAGGCCATTTAACAAATTTCAATACTAGAAAAAGTTTCAAATCCAATGAGAAGTAGTTAATCCTAAGTGAATTGTCATCATCATCATCAGTGAGGGCTTCGGTAGAAATTCCTCCTCAATTTCATCTTCTTTATTTACAAGGTGATGTGAATGAGTAAATTTACTTAAAAGATAGTAACAATTGGGTATGAGGCGCTAACACAATTAATAACAATAAAAGAATCGATTGATTTAGGATTTGGGGTTTTAAGTTTTTTTGTGGTGTAGATATTGATTTATTATGTTATGAAACAAAGAATAAAAAATAATGAACGGTTGAGATGACGTCACGATGCAAAAATTAAAAATTAAGATTTTTTGGGCTTTTTTGGCGCCTCCACTACCGCCTTGCGACTTGTGCCTCAGCGCCTAGGCGCGCGCCTTTTTGGAAGGGCTACGGCCGCTACGCCTAGCCCTAGGCGAGGCATAGTGAGTGCGCCTTGCACCTAGGTGCGCCTTTGATGGCACTAAGTTGTTTAAGTTTAAATCTCCATATGTGCAAATACATGTGTTTATAAATACTTCCAAATGTGTACAACATAAATGATGAATTGAATTCAAGTCTTCTGCTCTTGTATTGTACCAGAGCCTCCCTTGTCAAGCGACCATTTTTTCCTTGGCTTCTTCCTCCCACACCAATTCTACTACACCTATTGTCTTTCTTCTCAACCATATTCAACACCTCATTTCTGTCAAATTTATTACTGACAATTACGTTCTTTGGAAAAGCCAATTCCTCCCTCTTCTCCGTGACAATGACCTCCTAGGATTTGTTGATGGAACCCACTCATGTCCTCGAAGTATCTTGCTCCCTCTAACACCCTTACACCCACTTCAGACATCAATGTTGTCTCTCCAAGTGATTATTCTTATATCCAAAACCCGGGATACTGTTAGACCCCGCATATTTAAATGCATATGTAAAACAAAATAGAGAATTTTGGGGACGTGATTGGTATTTTATAATTCTAAGTGTCTTAGGAACATGATTATATATTTTTAGGATTTTGATAACTTACGTACAAAATATTCTTAGAAAGACAAGAAACTTCAAAAGAGCCTCCAGAGCATCTATTGGAAGAGATATTTTGAGATTTTGATCGTCACTTTGAGGTAAAAGCATATTTTTTTTTATTTTGAGGTTTAAGTTCATAGAAGGAAGCACGTATGAATTATTGCGATTGATAGAATCCAATTGAAATTTTGGGTATTTTGATATTAGGACTCTCAGTATAATTGGATTTGAGAGGATCAAAACTTTGAATTAAATTGCATAATCAAAGGTAAGAATTTTTGTTTTTGAATTTGAATAAGCATTGGACTGATCAATCCGATATTTGTAAATATCTTTTCAAAATCCTAACCGTCGTTGAAGTCGATAAATTGTTGCGAGTGCATTTCTCTTTACGGCGCTCCCTTTTGCATCAACTGAAAATTCAGTTTTGGCATTGTCAAGATCAGTTTCTTTAATTGTATCCGGTTAATTGTCACGGGTAAGCCACTGTCGTTGACATCTACTCCAGAGAATTTCATTTTTTGTATGAATCGGAAGCCTTTCATCACGTCACAAGACTTGCCTCGTTTGCGTGCTAGTTGGAAGCCCTCACATTCCTGTGTACTATGTCTTTTTGGTCGGGTGCATGTGCAATTATTCTCCTAATGTTCTAAGTGTCCCACACATTGTACCTTTCTTTTCATGCATGATTCATCATTCTTTCATTACCATGAATTTGATGTATTTCATCACCTGAGGTGTAACTCGATATTGAGTCCAGCTGTACTTTTCTTTAAAGCGATTATATTTTATTCATGTAAACTCTTTTTTGGTTGATTCAACTTCCCTTTAATCCGTGATTTTATTCTTTTTGATATAATTTCACTTCAGAGTGAGTTCTAAGATTATGGAAATAATTCGCTTGAATTGTTTGTAAGTATCCGTTCAATTTTTAGCAACAACTTTGTATAACTTATTGGTGACACTTGTTGTGAGCTGTGGGCATATGACCCATTAGGTTACATAGCAACTTTGATTTTGGCATCTGGTCAGGTTTATTGAACACGTGTGTAGGTAACTGTGTGAGTCATGTCACAGTGTATGTGACTTTTGATTTCTGACTTACCCACATGGATTGGAACGTGGACATACTCAGTGGAACGAATTAAAGATCGCGATCTTATTTTCTGAACCCTGTCTCACGTGTCTGTGATGGCATGTGTGACCTTATTCTGAATGGCTCTCTAGTGTCTGTCTTTGTAAAAAGATATATTTTGACATTTTGAAATTATGTTTCGTTTATGTTCCGTTAAAGTTATGTATCTCCATTATTTTGTTCTCTCAAACATTTTTATATTCCTTTTAGTTCGCCCGTTGTACAACTTGGATTTTGGCTTATTCTCATATTGTTTTCCTTTCAGGCAATCAATAGAGGGGACTGGATACGATGCTAGTTGTGTGACTGAGAGCTAACAGTTTATTTTCATAATTAGTTTGATTATGTTTAGAAATTATAATAAGAGGACTTATTTGGATTTGGATGTTTAATTTGGAACTCCGTGTAGGAGTTATGTAAAGAATTGTCGAATAATTCTCCATCTCTAGATTCCAAAATAATATTTTGGCTAATGGATTCTGTAGATTCATGACATCTAGTTGTATGCCTTGCTATGTTGAGCATCACTTATGAAGACATATTCAATTGCTATTTTTCCAATTTGGGTCTCTTAGGATCTGTTAGCCTAACTAATGCTCTACACCCTTACATGATATGACATTAGTAACTTTGTAAAGTATACAATTAAATACATAAGTAGCAATTATAAGTGCTTCCCCCTCACAAGTTCTTGCTAGATTTTAATCTTATGATCTAATTGATTCTCTACTTCCGCTTTTTAAATTTTAATTTATCTAAAGCCTCATCTTTGGTCCTTAGAAGGCATGTAAATGCTTAATATAACCAATCACCTTTAAATGTCAAGAAATATCTTCTACCACCCTTTGTAAGATGACCTTGCATTTCTTATAACTCTTAAAGCAATTGTGATTAACATCTCCTAGTTTAAAACATCAAATTTCAAAGAAACTATATATTAGCAAGCATGCATTTTATACCAAAAATACACTAACTTTAAACAATACGTCCATTTTTCCTCCACATGCTTAAATTTATTTTTTCAATCAAACTTTTAGGCATAACTAACACATGCATATACATAGTAAAATACATGGGACCTTATGAAAATGTCCATTACTTTGAACTAAGATGACTTTAAAGTCTCCTTGCAATTACCACCTTAACGAACATGACAGATCCCAATAAAACATAACAGACGCCATGGGACATTTAGTCAACATGAACTTCGAAGGAAGTATTAGAAAGATGAAAACTTCTGGCTGTATCCAAGTTAAAGGAATCTTTTCGCTATACTCCATATAGTGATGATTAATAATATTAAAAAAAAATTTGCAATTTTTATTTAGTAATACTAAATAAATACTATTAAGAATTGTTGCTGAAAGTGCTAGCAGAAAATTATTAAAAAATATATAGCAACTATTAATTGTCATTAATACGGAATTAGAGGAAGGTTTTCGCCCGGCTAAAATATGTTTCAGAAAGATTATTTTTCCTTAAACAGCCCGACTGTTCCATATTTTTCTCCATCTTCTACTGATCGAGAGTGCACAACCATCGCCATGGGGATTCCGCCCATATGAAAGGGCTGCAATTTGGGCTGGTTTTAAATGGGCTTTAACCAACCCAACTTATGTATGGACAAAGTTTGACCCTTTAAACCCAACAAATTTAGAAATAAGTTGGTCTGAGTTGAGTAAATATTTAAATGCCACTAAACTGGGCCAAGCCCATTAAACCCAAACTAACCCAACAAAAAAAACCAAGAACAAATTCTCTTTCAATCTCTCCTTCCCCAAAATTCGGCAGAGCCAGTTGCCGATGGCCACTCCCTCAGCCTCCAGCCCTACACTAACATGGGCCTTAAGAAGATCCTCCAGTCATTCCCCAAGATCATCAACAACTCATATGAGAAGGGAAACTCACGGCGAAGCGTGCCATCTGCCCGAGGGAGTACGCTGGTGGACGAGATCTGTCACTTGCAGTAGGCAACCACGGGTTCCACACCACGTGCATCATCATATGGCCGGGCTCGCAATCTTCATGCCCATCGTGTAGACAGGTGATGGTGGTGATGAGGTGCTGGAAGGGCGACTAATTACCTGTGGTAGAGGCGGAAATGAAGGATATGCAAGACGGAGCTGTTGGTTGCAGTGGCCTAAGTCTACACGAGAAGGCAGAGATGGCGTGGCCTGTTCCTGGACCAAATGACAGCGACATCGTTGGCTGGTTCCGCTACCGCTGTCGTGCCGGTGATCTACATCGTTGTTATGTGCTTGTCCATGGGTTATAGGATTGAAATTGAGATTTTGTAAATTTGAAGATTGAGGATTTAATTTGTATTTTGTTAGTTATACTGTCGATTCCCCCCCCCCCCCTCCCCCCCCACCCCACCCCACAGTTGTTTTTCAATTAATATATGATTGAATTTGAACTTTTTCTGTGTTCTAAGTTTAAGTTTCTTTATTGGTATTCTATTAGTTGTATTGTTGATTTGATTTTTACATTTTTGTGATTTTTTATTATAATATTTTAAATCAAATTTTTTTGTCAAAGATTAATATATTATATAATATGTCAAATGCGAGTCACATTAATTTTGATAACAAGACGCATTGAGAAAAATTACTCATTCCAAAAATGAAAGACAAAAAATTTAAATAGATATTAGTCTTGTTGGGTTAGGTTGGGTTAAAACCCAACTCGTACCATTTTTACTTGGGTTGGGTTGAATTTTTTTTGCAAAAAGCCTAAATTGAGCGGTTAAAATGGACTTTGATCAGGCTTGATTTTCTTGGGTTGGGTCGTAAATCAGTCTAAGTTGCACCCTACCATGGTTAGGGCAGATCGTGGGATCAAAATGGACGTGCCAAATTAGGCCACGTCACCTATTCACCAAAAAACCTTAAATGGAGGCTTGACGGACAGCAAAGTGCCGTTAAGCAGATCTGCCCCCTCCTTCTCTCTCTCAAATCCGTCTCTCGCTGAAAACTCCCTTCTCTCTCTCTCTAAAAAATATCTGATCCATGGCTACTTCTTTCACTCTCTTCTTGCTCTCTAATAATCACTATCTGGCGAAGGTTGGATATTGGTAGATTTGGCTTGATAGTGGAGGCCTTGGTAGTTCGGGATGGCGAGATGATGTGAGAAATAGTGGTGATAGTGATGCCAGAAGTGACGCCGAAACGTGGAGTTGTCACCGCCGAAAGGAAGGAACGAAGAAGGTAAGGGAGCTGATTTCAGAGATTGGCGGTGAATTTAGAGAGAGAGAGAGAGAGAGAGGGGCAGATCTGGGTAAGTGGAAGGTGATACTTTGGTGAATTTCAGAGCTGATTTCCGTCATGCCGCCGGAAGTGTCTGGGTGAATTTCTTTCGTCCAGAGAGAGAGAGAGAGAGAGAGAGAGGCAGATCTGGATCTGGCTGAATTATGTGTGTGAGAGAGAGAGAGAGAGAGAGGTCTGGGTAACGGCAGTAACCTCTTCTTTTTGTTGGCGAATTGGTGACACGGCCTAATCTCGCACGTCCATTCTGATCTGACTGCTGTAACTCGAGTGGACCCCACAATTGAATCTGCTGTGACCTTTTCCTAATCCCAGCAATTCATGCGCCATCACAGCCTTTCTTGCTGACATTACCATGCTTCTATCCGCCGGAACTTCCTCCCATAGCCACCATCGACGCCACAACATCCTACCCATTTTTTCTGATGTCCCTTGATTCTCCTCCATGGGGAATTCCGACCGACTAAAACACCAAGGCCGGCAACGAATTGTCGTCCCCACCGGCAGTGGGCCCCATTCTTGACAAAGGTGCAGCGCTCAGAGTCAAACTCAGGGTTTCCATATCATCCGCCGCAGCAGACGGTGATAATAACTCGCCGGCAGCAGCGCTGAAAATCAGGGTCGGGAGCCCACCAGAGCAGGTGGCGCTGGTGGTTAGTTCGGGTAGTGCACCCACCGCTACGCCCAATTGGACCCACGGACTACCGACGATGTAAATGGACCGTGGTTGTTTGGGCAGATACGCCGGATCGTAGCTACCGCCGGAGTCTTTTTTGGACACACCGACATTGGTCTGGTCAAACTTCAAACTCCATCATTTCCAATTTGTATAAGCAGAATAAATGCAACTCCAAAGCCTGGCAACTTTGCATTACTTTCGAGTAAATCCTGAATAGGAACACAAAAATTTCCATATTCACAATTTACATTAACATGTATTTAAAACTGAACAGAAAATAAAAATGA
The DNA here is from genome assembly GCA_033065855.1 of Escallonia rubra. Lineage (NCBI taxonomy): Eukaryota > Viridiplantae > Streptophyta > Magnoliopsida > Escalloniales > Escalloniaceae > Escallonia > Escallonia rubra. Next base: position 19,741 of record JAVXUO010002241.1, read on the forward strand.
ACTCATCTTATCTCTTTGTTACGTTAAAGACATTTGCTGATAATCCTGCCAATTTTCCGTTAATGGCATTTCTGTGCCAAGACAAATAAACTCATTACATTCTTAATTTTTCAAAATACTGACTGTTGGATAAACAAAATATATCTTAAAAAGGATTGATAATGTTTTACGGCAAATTTGGTCAAGACTTGAAGAAATTATATTTAAGAGAGAATATGAGAATTTTCATAGTCAATTAAAAGAAGTATCGACACTTATTTATAGTGTACCAAAAGATGTCGTTGAAAATGTTTCATAACTTACAAATGTCTCCCAATATAAAACATGCAACTATTGTAATTTCCTCCATAAAGGTAACTCGCATTCTTGAGGTCGCGACAACAGGGATGCAAACTCTTCCCCTCTGCTTCACATGGGTAAACAAAGAACTTAAAGCTGAAGACGATTAGTTCATGAAATGGGCACCACCAGCATCTTGTTATATGTTGTCAATAACGGGGCTACAGATACTCTCGAGCTCTTCCATCTTGTCCTCAAACTCATCAGGTTCTGCAAGCTGGTTCCTGTCCAACCACTCTATCACCTGGCTAATGGAATCATGAATCTTCTTCTTGTCGACTCCAGAGAACTTGGGATCCTCAAACGTATCTCTCATTTTGTATGCATAGTCCTCCAAGGCATTCTTTGCTTGAGACCTCTTTTTGTGCTCCTCATCCTCGGCCTTGTACTTCTCAGCCTCCTGTATCATCTTTTTAATCTGTTCCTCAGATAATCTTCCGTCACAGTCGCTGATAGTGATCTTGTTCTTCAGACCAGTGGACTTTTCCTCGGCAGAGACCCTCAATATACCATTTGCATCAATCTCAAAACAGACATTGAACTTCACGGAACCTTTTGGAGCTAGTGGAATGCCAATAATTTTAAAGTCACCCAAAAAGTTGTTGTCTTTGGTTCGCGCTCTTTCACCTTGGTACACTAAAAAAGTCACTGCCTCCTGGTTGTAGCTTGAATTGCAGCACCATAGGCAACAGCCTCATCCTGGTTAATGCTCTTGCAAAGCTCCTTTCCCGAGAAGAAATCTTGTAGCATTTGCTGCACCTTGGGAATTCTAGTAGAACCTCCAACAATGACCACATCATCGACAGTGCTCTTGTCCATCTTAGCATCTCTCAAACAATTTTCAACCGGTTCCATGCACTCTCTAAAAAGATCCATGTTAAGCTCCTCGAATCTGGCACGGGTAAGGGTCATCTGGAAATCAATACCCTCAAACAAGCAGTCAACTGAAACTGTGGTCTCTGCAGTAGTTGAGAGAATCCTCTTAGTCCTCTCACAAGCAGTCCTTAACCTCCTAAGAGCTCTCTGATCTTTGCTAATGTCCTTCTTGAATTTCCTCTTAAATTCCTTCATAAAGTGGTTCACCATCAAAAGTACCGCCACCAAGATCGAAAACAAGCACATTCTTTGCACCAACAATAGATTCCTTTAGGAGAAAACCATAAGCAATGGCAGCAGCGGTAGGCTCGTTGATAATGCGTGTCACGTTGAGGCCTGCAATAGCTCCAGCATCCTTTGTAGCCTGACGCTGAGAGTCAGTGAAATAGGCAGGGACAGTCACAACAGCATTCTTTATATTTGATCCGAGGAAAACTTCAGCAGTCTCACGCATCTTAACGAGGACCATGGAAGAGACCTCCTCAGGCGCAAGTTGCTTCTCTTTGCCTTTGTATGTGATTGCAATCACGGGCTTGTCATCAGCGCCAGGAATGACTTTGAATGGCCAGAGCTTAATGTCGCTCTGCACCGATGTATCACTAAATCGCCTACCAATCAATCGCTTGGCATCTGTTAAAACAAGAAAAAAAAAAATGAAAACTATATAAAGGAAGCATGTTGTATAACCATTGATGACGCCAGACAAATATTCTAAGTATAACCATATTTATGCATTTTCCTTCGTTTTTTACGATTAGTTGTCAGGGAAGATATAATTATGCAAGGTCACGTATAAAGCATCAAGACTTGTACTCCTCTCTGGCAACATTATTATACTCTAGGTAATGTAATAGAGGGCTATTCCTCATGAGCAGAACATTAAAATGAACCTGCACGAAAGGAAAATGCTCTCTTTATGAAAAAGTTGTATTTGTAAATCATGCATTTTGAGTTCAACTCCATTTCTGAATGAACATAGATCGAAATACTCATAGAGTCCATCAAAAGTTTGTATTAATTTTAGAGTGCAATAACATATCCTAATTTTAGAGTGCAATAATATAAAAATACTCATAAACGTTTACCACTTGAACATACCACAAAAAAGAACAAGATTAGCGTATACATAGCATTTACAACTCACCAAAGATAGTGTTGGTTGGGTTCATGGCATCTTGGTTCTTGGCAGCATCGCCGATTAGACGCTGGGTATCGGTAAAAGCAACACAGGATGGTGTCGTCCTGTTCCCTTGATCGTTGACAATGATCTCAACACGGTTGTGTACCCACACCCCCACACAAGAGTAGGTCGTTCCTAGATCGATTCCAATTGCTGGACCTTGATCTCCTGTCCTTGCCATTCTTGGCTATAAATCCAAGTAATTTGGAATAGAACCACACTTGCTTGCACAAAACAATGAAATTGAAATACAATAATAATACGTTACAAAAATAAATAGGAACAATCTCACCAAGCTATAGAATCAAGCCAAAATTTTGTCTTTAAAAGGTTGCTTTGCGTCCCCCAGAACTAGTGGTTCGATGCAATGGGCTTCACGACACGCAACTTCTAGGATTAGTCTATAGTATCAACTCTGTTTGCACGCACTTGCAACAGAGTCTCACGAACAAACTTTCCTCTTCCACGACTCACACAATATCACAATAAAATATCAAAATATTGTAACAGAAATTTGGATTGACAATGGAGAGAAGTATGTCTCGGGCGGGGAAAAATGAGAGTGTTTTTTGTGTTGGCCGAAACTCATATATAAAGGGGAGAGAGGAGAAATCTTCATGGTGAAGAAAACTTAGAGCCAAAGAATGACTTCCACCTGAAGGAGGAAACACAAAAGCCAAAGAATGACTTCCACCTGAAGGAGGAAACACAAAAGCCAAGACGTTGCAAAAACTGAACCGAAGCTTCAAAAACTGAACCGAAAAACAAGAAAATCGAATGCAAAAACTGAACCGAAGCTTCAAAGACGTTGCAAGTTTCTTTTACGATTACTGAATAGATCTTTTGGGTCTTTTGCCTAGTTTACAACTTCTCTGTGTAACTTAAATTTAGTGTCTTAATCAATGACAAAAACCCCATATATCAATCTCCATGAATTATAAAACCACGGTTTATCCTCTCTTTCTCCTGCCATCTCTCTATCTTGACAAGTAAAAAAATCTTTGTTTTGTACCCCGGAAACAAATTTTTAAATCACAAGACCTTAGCACACGAGAAGAAACATAAAAAGTTCTAAAGGAACCCAAAACTTTAGATTGATCTCATGACCCAGATAAGGCGCTACAATTTCAACTAATTACTGATACTTAAGCATGGACGAGCATATAAACCATTAATGATTAGAGTTGGCAGGGAAACTTAGGTAGCGTTTGACTGAGTTTGCAGTTTGCATTTTTTGTTTTGTAAAAAATGAAAAGACTTTCGATTTTTTTTTTCACCAGTTTAAAGTTGTTGGACATTTGACAGAGTTTCGATTTTCAAAAAACTGAAAACCAAAAGCGCAAAAGCGTTTGACAGTATAGTTCTTTAAGTTTTTTTTTAATATATATACATTCTCACAGAATTAAACAAATATTACAAAATGTGTAAAAACTCAAATAATCAACAATGACAATTCAAATATAATATATGTCTTACAAATTTCAATGATTGAAACGGATACATTTCACAAATCTCATACTTCCTTACATCCATTATTCCAATATTCAAGTGGTACTAAACGAATCTCAAAAATAAATCAACCTCTTCTATCCCAAATCTTTATAGCAATGTGGTCTCTAACTACCCTCATTATCTGTTGTTGTTGAGGATTACTTATATCCATCAGGATTTGGTCTTGTGAATTGGTCTCAGTGCCTTCAACAAGCATATCTTTCCTTGCAAAATCCTGAATGACCAACAAAGATGACCAGTAACCATCACTCCACAGATTGTAATGAAATTAACATATTGAAACTATGGGGATAACATGACAATTCAAGATCAGAGATGGACCACAACTATACATGATTGAGCCTTCTGGCATTTCTGATGTGAGTTAAATTGCCCTAGATTAACGCAGTGCTTTTGCATATAGAATGATATTTGTTTTGGACTATTTCCAATTTGGTTTTGCACTGAGAAATCTATGTCATTTCACTGAGAAACAATCCTAATAGGGTGTATGAAAAAGCTCCTAGATTATGTTTATTGGGCAGTTCACTGAGCTTGATGTGAAAATTAGAGTTCATATTCACGTAAGGAGGAGGACAGGAGGAAATAATTAACTTGGCGAAATCAGTTTTACTTGAACACTTGTACTGATGGATCCCTGTTGCCATAATATGAACCTTGTTTATTGGGTGTGGTTTTGGTTTTTGTAAGTCCACTGGGATTGTTCACCCTGTCAAAAAATCTGGTCATTAAAATAGAAACAATCCTAACAGAGGTTTAAAGCTCAAATTTGTCCAGAAAACAGGGTGTCCTTCATTCGGCAAACCGTGTCTAGGGGAAAATTGACTGACCAAAGTTCACAAACGCATGGTACGAAATTCAGTAATACAGATCCGCAATAACCCGACCAAGCAGCACCTAACCCAAACTTTTTCCAACTATCCCGGAAGAAACAAAAGGAAGTACGTTTCTAGATCAGGTAAACTAATGTTTTCAAACAAAACAAAACAACAATTATCGATTCCAACAATAAATCACGTCTAAAGCAGTGGTAGATCTGGGAGATGGAGGCGGTAGACAGAAGACATACCCGACGCAGTGGTAGATCTGCCAGAGAAAGAAGATGGAGGCGGCGGCGGCGGCGTTGCGAGATGGAGGTGGTGGAGGCGGATTAACTGCGCAGAGAGAGATGGCTTACCGTCGGTTGGAGAGAATTAAGATGCGACTGAAAAGGTACGCGAAAAGAGGAACCATTCCTTTGCAAGTTGTAGCTGCGCCATAGAAAGGAGATGGAGGCGATGGCCGGTGGCCGGTGGCCGGTGGAGGCGGTGAGCTGTCATAGAGAATGGGAATGGAGGGCAATGGAGTTGAGCAGCGGCTGGACTTGAGCAGACGAAAGAAAAAGGAAAGCCAAAGAAAAAGAAAAAGGAAAATCACATCTGTTTTTATAACGAGGATAAAAAAAAAATTGTGTATTTTTATCATTTTTTATTTTCGTTTTAAATAAAATTACTCAAATAGTGACAAAAAACTAAAAACACATCTTTGGAGGTGTTTTTAGCTTTTTTTCATCCAAACTTAACCAAATGTAAGAAAAAATAACTAAATTTTTTTGGTGAAAATGATAAAAGTACAGGAGCATATACTATATACGTGGGCTATGTCTCTTGAAAGTTTAAGGGCCAATTTCTAGATTTTCGGGGTTTTTAGCCATGCAAAACCTTCAATGCAGCAAAAAAGTGTATTTTTTTTTTGGGATAGGTTATAGTGTATTTCATGTGAATTGGAATACAACATATGTTATATGTATAACAAAAAATCTTTCAAATAAGTAAAATTTGCTACGAAATGACCACTAAATAATCGATCAAATATAGTAACATAAAAACCAGCTATGTTTTATGAGTGATTTTGTTTGACCATTTATCTAGATTAATGTCACAACATTGATCATTTACATATAGTAACATAAAAACCAGCACTATTTTGGCACAACATTGATCATTTATCTAGATTAATAACTTTTGCTTAACTAAAATATTTAGAACATTTCAAACCAGAAACTATCTAACTGAATACAAAAATACAAATTGAAAACAGAAAACGAACATTATATACGTACGAGCTTAATTGATATTTGTTTTCTTTTTTTGTAATAATGATAGAAAAATATTCCTTTTTCTATACTCTTGCCATTTTTTATTTTCGTTTTGAATAAAATTACTCAAATAGTGACAAATTACTGAAAACACCTTAGATGTGTTTTCAGTTTTCTTCATCCAAACTTAACCCAATGTAGGAAAAAGTAGTTAAATTTTTTTTGGTGAAAATGATAAAAGTACAGAAGCATATTTTCAACCTGAATACGAAAATCATGAAAATGAAAACACAAAATAAAAACAGAAAATGAATATGATAAACATAAGGGCCCGACGTCGTAGCTTGAGAATGACATGAAACCGGAAAAATAACATTTTAATATATTTAGGTGCATGATTGTAGATGTCCGATTCGTTTGTGGACATTTCTAGTTTCCAAGGGGGAGGGGAAGACGACAAAAGAGTAGAACTTGCTCTTTTGACGGCATATTAATAAAATGCTACTTATTTCTGATTGTTATTCTTTGATATTTTACACATTTTAACCCAAATTTGTACTTTCGTATTTTGGTTCTTCTTAACGGTCAATCATGTGCTGTGATTTATTGATATTGGTTAGATACCTCAGGGTTTAAAATCTGGTTTTTGAAATGGGCTAAGATTTCACAACTCTTGGCAATTTTCTAAAAACCAAAACTGAACCAAGCACCCAAAAAAAGTTAGACTTTGCAAAACTTTGCAAATTGGGGTTCTAACGATAATTACTAAGACCAAATCTCTTCCTTTTCTTTCGCTCACTCAGCTCTAATCCTTATTCGGTCAACTTAATGCTGACTGTCATCTGCGTAAAGGAAATTAAAGGAGAGTGAGCTTTTGAAAGCCCAGTAAGGTCAATCAAAGATTTTAAAACAACAAAACGATTCGTACGAGTTTTCATATAGAGTCAAACAAAACTTTTTTTAGAGTATTTTCAATAAAAACACAGCATTTCGATATAGACGAACAATACAAACAATTTTTCATTCAAGTCCAATAACATCTTTTCAAGGAATTTTGTTTTTTATGAAATCACTACAATACGATATAAACATAGGGACGGGTATCATCTCAATCTCTTAAATCAGTAGTTATTCAAAAACGCTTCGGGTATAATAAAAAGAAATAAAAAAATATTGAACATGAGCAGTACACTATAGCAAAGTCATCCCGGCAGTGCTCGATACACTTTACATATGCATCTATATACTGACTAGTCCATTTAGGTACTAGTTTAACCCAACCAATAGACCATCCTTATAACGCCAAAAACGCACCATCCTTATAACTCCCAAATTACTAACTCATGTCAACATTTAGAAGGAGTAAATACTATTGAAATTACTTTACGATGAGCAATCATTAAACAGATGAAATGAACAATGAATTCCAAGATGAGAATGAAACAGAGATAAGTACAGCTCAAAGTGTTTTACGATGGTCGAATCAATAAACATATGAGAATGAAACAGAAATTTCAAACGATTGCTATATGGCTCAAATTAGGGTTTCATGGGCAATTTAAAAATATTCTTATATCAATGATAAAAATCAACATTCAATGTAGTTTGTAAAACTATTGTATTAAGCATTTGAAATCAGAATAATGAAGTAGGGTTCAAATAGAATTTCTTACATCGATTCAAGTACTGAAGCTAAAAATGCTCTCGATCAAATCCTCGAAGTTAACCTAGGTTGGCAAAGTCATTTATCAGAACACTATCCACACTACTATATTATAAACCTAATATTGACTACCCACCATGTTCAACTCAAAGCGGTCCCGCACACTGCTAACCTAACCGAGAATCTTGTACGCTCTTTAATGCGTAATGATATTTCAAAATTCATAATAAATTACAATAAAATAGTGTTATTGGTTAAAAGATTATAAAAAGTTAAAATATAAAATTTCTGAAATTTTGAATATTTTTTAATTAAAATAATTTCTTTAAATGCTCTAAAAATCCATAAATGGCCATAATTATTCTAGGTCAAAATAAAGTCCCATAATTTTTGTAACAGCTTCAATATATATATATAAATTCTAAAAATTAAAATCAGAATTTAAAAGACATCAAAGGTATTTTTAAATTTCTCGTTTTGCTAAAATCAATGCGATACGGAAACCATAGCAAATCAACTCTACAAATCATAAAAATCAAACTGAGTCTTATTTATATCATAAAAACATTACTCAAATTTTTTCAGAACATTTTCATGAGTTTAAAGGCTCCAAAAGATTTTACAAATCTAAGTTTACAGAAAATATTAAAAATACATATGATTTCAGAAAATTATAAAATTTTATCAGAAATTCTAATATAGCCTTAGGTACTATAATTTAAATTTTCACGTGCTAATGTTTACTATAAGCTATCCAATACGCGTAACAAACCTAGCGCTAGCCGTGTACACACACATGCGCACATCATACACCCCATTTTCATCCGCTGCATTGACCCACTTCATCTTCTTCCCAATCACTGCCCACAGCCCAGAATTTCCTCACACGAACCCCCTCATGGCAGCCCTCTTATTCCCCCTTAGCACACCATCTAGTTCACTCAAATCACCCTCACATCTCACACAAAGACAACCAAGTTACACGCAGCAATTCAACACCCACTGCCTCTTGGCAGTGGGTCATCTTCTTTTTATTTCAACACACACACACACACTCAAACCCGTCTACACCCACACAAACATACACTTCCACTCACCTCTTACACACACACTCATACCAATTAAACACACTACACAGCCACACCCTTCCACACATCACACACACCCACACACACACATGCACAACTGCCGTCTCTTATCCTCCCAGTGGCGGAGCTAGGATTTTACTTCAGGGAGTGCTAAACATATATTGGAGTCACTAATTTTTTATAAGTAAAATAGTACACAAGAATATAGTGCACTTTTTAATATTACAAAAATACAAACATACTAAAAAAACATCCGAGCCACTAAAGAATCTTTCATAAATTTTCTAAATTCATAAACCCTGATTCTAAAGCATTTTCTAAATTTGATAAACCCTGATTCTAAGAAGTCCATATAATTATATACTTTAATACTTATATTTCCTATATATTCATGCATCTACTGAACTACATGGGCAATGACAAAAAAGTTGTAAGACAATTTGAAACATGGGCAATGACAAAAAAACATTGTTTAGATTGCCAGAGTCGGCGAATGGACAATCACATGGAGGAAATAACCTCTAGTCAGTACAGAGTTAACACACTCACACAAGCGAGACTCAAATAAACCATATTCCAAGCACATAGTTAATCAAGTTGCTGCCACACCATGAACGTTATTAGGACAGCAACTGGGATTTGGGAAAGCAACAAAGATTAATCAAAGACTTGAAGGAATTTCAATCGACAATCTAAAATACTCAATTAACAATTGTAAATGCTCAATCAACAATCTAAATCTCAATTAGGAAAGAAATTCATCAATTAGCACTCTGAAAATGCGTACTTGAATCGCCAGTCTCCAGTCGTCGTCGCCGGCAATGGGTTCTAGGCTGGTAGAGTCCTTGCCTCGCCGTCGCCACTTGCCGGTCATAGATCCTTCCAGATCTGAATAGAAGAAGACTTCCCTTCGTTCCACTCACCGTCTTCATCCACGGCTCCACTCCGACCACTCGTTCCAGATCCTAACAGAGAAAGTCGACTGAAGGAGGTGGTGTTTGCCGTCGGGATTGGTGTCTGCCGTCAGAAGTGGTGTTTGCCGTCGCTCGTTTGCCATTTGGGAGAGGGTGAGAAACCGTGAGGAAAAGGCACACATAGAGAGAGAGAGAGAGAGAGTTGTAGACTGGGTGAAACGTAATTTTTTTTCCCTGAAAGTTGAGGGGGTACATTAGCCCCCCCTCGTACAAGTGTAGCTCCGCCCCTGATCCTCCCCTTTCTTTCTTTCTTTTTTTCTTCTTTTGTTCTCTTTCTGTTAACCACAGTCACGCCACCATTTCAGTCCACCATGTTTATATACTTCACACACACATACACTCACACAAGTACCCATCACACTCTCATGCAGCCCCTTCTCACAGCTTTTCTCACAAGACCCAAAAATATACACACATCACCATACTTAATCAAATACCCAACTTATGTAATGCCCCATAAATCTGGAGCTCCGTCGCTCCAAACTCTCGGGTCGTTAACCTACCGCATCACATCAAACATGTCAGACCTGTTCACTAACACATATTCCAAATCATCTAATTCAACATCAATTCAGATTTCTCAAAACACTAGATCACAACTGCTTAGCTTAAACTATTACAGCTTAGGTTCTTCGCAATTCAAATTTCCTAGAACAAATTAACAGTACTGACTCTCACAGAGATCTTACTATACAGTGATGATGGGCTCATTGGAATCTCACTCAGACTCTAAACCCCATTCCCGATCAATCGACTGTTGATCAAAACCTGCATAAAGGAATCAAACGAAAGGTGAGCTTTTAAGAGCTCAGTAAGGCCGTACAAGGACCAACAAAAGAATTATAAGATGATTCTAAGAATCCAACTAACGAAGATTTCCAGAATAATTAAAACGGTCAAAAACTCAATGATTTCCACATAAGATCAAAATTCATCAGAAATAAATACTAAAACAAATAAATACAATCATGATGGGTTTCAAAACGATCAATAAAATATCGTCTTCAAAGCCATCATTCCAAAATACGGTGATGATTTTTTGAAAGGATTTCAAAACGTACACAGATCATATGAGACAGTTCTTTTCCAAAAAACACTGAAGATTTCCACACAAAAAAAAAAAAAAAATTCAACACGAGCATAAATTATTTCAGAGAATACTTTCCATTCATTTCTGTAATAGTCACGACAATATACAGAGCAGATAAAATCAACAATCAAAGTTGATCATGGGCGATTGCAATAACATTCCGGCAAACTAACAGAGTGTACACATGCATGATGTACCAGAATACAATTACTAGTCTCATTGGGTACTAGCTTGTGTTCCATGCAGGATTCAGACCAGCCTTATACCGCCTCCCCACAGAACATATACTCAGGTCAACATAGAAAAATCAACAATATCAATGAGCATTAACATAAGCTCAGTTCCCAAAATCAGATCGAATTTCAATAACCATATTATACCGAGATAAGTAATCATTCAGAATTTCAGAAGAAAATCACAAATAAATAGCAAAACGATTGCAAATGATTATCAAATTTAGGCACAAAAATTTGAAAGAACGGATATGAACAATTATCAAATTTGCTCAGCCTGCAGTACAGACGAACATCACAAGATCTCCAAACAATTGATTCAAGTTCAATATTGGGGGTTTTCTGGGCGACAACATACTGATATCAATACACAATTCAGAGTTTAGCATTAGCCATAAGTAGATCAAATGAATACTTACAAGTACATGTTATCAAAATAAGTGTTCAGACGAAAGTGCTTACCCAGGGTTCAGATAGAATCCCTTACCTGGATCCGCAGCTAAATTATTCTAATCGAAAATTCTTTAGATTTAACCTAAACGGAATAATTAAATCGTCAGAATACACACACATCACCACACTTAATCAAATACCCACCTTAGTCAACTGTTGTTAAGTATTATGTGATACAAGTGTCCGTAGGTATTACAGAGGCACCAACGGCTCGAAGCTAATGCCTGCATTTTCCAATTCTTAACCAACAAATCTCTAACCCATCACCAATTTTTTTTTTAACCAACATTCACAAGAGCATAGCTACTACCTTCCTTTTGTTCAACACACAGACACACATGCACAACAGTCTCCCAGCCCTTCATCTTCTCCTTGCACGTACTCATAACTCGCATTGTTAAAGATGTACACTCCCACATCAAAACCCACGTAGAACTTTGGTTGTCTACCCACAAAGCACACACTTACACTACACCATCACAACACTCACTACATACCATTAAATACACAGAAAACCTCATGGCAGCGCTGTTTCTCTGTCTTTCCACCCACAGTCTGTCACACAAACGCACAGCCACGGCTTCCATGGCCAAAACCTCTCGATTTACTCCTATACCACTTTCTCGGTAGCCATGGCTCCCTAACTGTCATAACCCATTTAAAGATTAGAGAGAAAATATTTTGAAAAAACTTATTAGACAAGTAGATTCGATAGCCGGAAGCTGCTTCTTTTTCCCTCTTTCTCGATCTCTCTGCCTCTCTCTATCGAAGGTCACACACCAGATGAACAAAAGGGAGGAGATGGCTGCTCTATAAAAGATGTATATATATAAACCCCTAAGTTGGAAAAATCACAAAACCCCCTACTCATTCATTTTGTCGCTAAAATTTTCTTATCCAAACTTATTATCGCGAAATGGTCCAACAATAAACATTTATGATAATATATGCGCTAAGAAAATTATGAATGGGTTGTTACGCCATCTCGTTCGACAAATCGTCGCTAATAAGCGCACCGATACAAAAATAATTTTGTCGCTAGAAATATATCGATGCTAAGAAAATTAATTTATCTCTAGAATACACGTCGATGTTAAGCATAAAAATATCGTTTACGCTAATTGTCACTAATACCTCAATCAATATCACTTATATTTCTCATCTTTAATTTATAACTTATGGTTTAGCGAAATTTTGTCGCTAAAAGTTACCGATACAAATTTTGCTCACGAAAATCTATGCTAAATCTTGAGTTTGAAAGTCATGCTCTAAAATAAATTAAGCGCCTAGGTAATAACAAGGTTTGGGACGTTACATAGCCTACGCATCATTTCTTACTCTTTGACATTGGACTTTATGAAGCTTCCATAGCATGTCTATTATAGCTTTAAGCTTCTTTAGCTTTAATCCATCTATTCAACTTATCAACGTGTTTTCATGAGTGTGCATGTATATACCTACTAAGAATACACTAAAAGTACGCATTAGAACATAATCAATGTGTAGTTATCATCAAAACAAGATGTAAGCCTAGGTTATCCAACCATAGGGCTAACGATCTCCCCCTTTCTGATGATGACAAACATTGATTCTATATAAGGTGAGATGTATCATATGGTAGTGAATTAAGCACAACAATCTTACTTAGAACATTCAATCATCTCTAGTATTCTCAAAACATGTCAATTTATCTCATATAGCAATTAAGCTCATTGCTAGCTCTCCCTAGCTAAAATAGGATATGCTTTTCCTCTAATGTTCTCTCGAAACACACAATCACATAGCGTATAGAATCAAGATTATTTCTCCCCCTTTATCATCAACAAAAAGACAAGGATATGCGTTTGTGAAGAGATAGTTATAAGCAAGATAATGACGTGAAGTGCATATAACTCATGAATTCATACGAATGACATCAAGAGTTCCTTCATGATCCAACGAAAGATATGCAATATAGCTCAATAATCTCATCTACTTCATGCATATTTGAAGAGTAACAAGATAGTATATGATTCAATTATGTTAGCTCCCCCTATCAAGTTACCATATGCATACTCCATCCTAATGTATGCTCCCCCTCAATCAATGCATGCCAACTATATTCAACAAACACAACTAAATGTCTAACCGAGTCATGCTCCCTTTTTGGCATTACCAAAAAGGGGGTGTGTAGGAATGGCATTGTGAAGCATTAATATGACGTAATTTCAAAATGGAATTTTCACAAAGCAAATGATGGTCATCAACAATTAATATTTTCAATAGAAGTGCAAGAGGACCATACATCGTCATATAAATCCTATAGGTATCCAAGATTATAACATAGAGAAGTAAACAATCAAGGACTCACAATTTAGATCATAATTCGCATGAATTCTCGACGAACAAGTTATTTTATAGATTTGACAATTTAAGCATACTTGATAACATGTAAATTTAGCACATAGCACAATGTTGATAACATCATTTAGTTTTACCCTCTTGGTGAATTACCAAGGAATTGAGCTCATGAGTGATCATTCTTGAAGTCCATTTTTTTTACAAGCTTTGAGTCTCTCCTCATTTGAAGTAGCATGTCCAATCTTGGAATGCTTACTCCCCCTTAAGATTTAGCTTGTTGCTCCTCCTTCTCAAAATTTTCTTGGAGCCTTCTCTTTGTTGCTATTTGCATTTGCTTTGAACAACCTGCAATCACAATTTACGTCTAATTTTTGGTACCCACATTTTATTGGGTCCATAAGTGTTAGTCTTAGCAACATTAAGAAACTCTTTAACAAGCCACATTTTCTTTACACCTCAAACATAAACAATTCTACAAGGACAATAACTAGTCGTATACCCTTTCTTGTTACACCAACCATAATGTGTAAATGGTGTGCAATAGTTCTTAATTTGTCTTGTATGAGCATTCAATCTAGGTTGTTGTTTAAAAACTTTAGGAGGCAAGGTGAAGGGATTTAATCCAACACCGCCTTTGTTTAGGTCAACTCTTTGGTGTCCAGGCATGACATCTAAGTTATTTTTACCATCAACAAATTTTCAAGACATTTTTTCAAATCACAAATCTCAAGCTTTAAAATTTTATTTTGTTTTTCTAAAAATGAAGTATCACAAGAGATTTGTTGTGTTAGAAATGCTCACAATCACTTCAACCAAATCATTATTTACATGCTCTACATATAAATGGCTTGATATGCATTCATTCTTGGCATGCAACTCACAATATTCACTTTTTAAGTCATCTAGTTCTTTTGAAATCGCATGCACTTGTTTTCTCCACTACAAGAAAAATGGCCTCTGCCAGCGGTCGAAAACCGCTGCCGTAGCCCAAATGACCGCTGCCGTATCCTATAGCAGCGGTCATATACCGCTTCTGTAGGCCTCGCTGCGAAAGACATATGGCAGCGGTCAATGAAGTTTTAGCAGCGGTGCTCCCGCTTGCATATCTTTTCGAGCATCGGTTACTTATGTCCCATATCGCAGCAGCTAATGACCGCTGCGGTAGGCCTATGGCAGCATTGGGTGGACCGTTGCTATAGCTTTTAATTTTAGAAAAAAAAATAATTTTAATCCCAGGATAGGTTTCTTATCACCTGTGACAAGATATATATAAAAAAAGTAGTATAAACAATATCTAAGCCATGTACAATAGTAATTGATTCTTTATATTCAACATATCAAAATTGTTATATTCACTATAGTAGTTTACACCATACAAGTCCCTGAACTAAATTACAAACTTCTCAACCAAAACAATATCATGAACCTTGCTTAGAGACTATACGAGATCCAGTGCAGATCATAACTTTGCAATCCACCACATATTTCTATTCGATGAAGTGGCCTGCTCCTAATGAAGTGGTACATACAAGGACTTTGAGCCCAGCACTGTGAGCATATTCCTGAAGGAGGTTCTTGTACACTTCAGACTCATCCTAATGAAGTGGCAAGACTTAATTAGATGGTGATCAAGAACATCAACAAAATGAAAACAAAAAAAGATCTGGAACTTAGAGGCTATGAAAAGGAGTCAACTTACAATAATAGGACCTTGAAAGGCCCCTTGTGGACAGGACATTGAGAGCAACCTCAGCAGCATCATGCTCAGCCTCCCTTAAAGTGGTACAGTAACTGGTGCTGTCAAAGATCTCTCCATTGAAGTTGACAGAGCTTTGAATCTAGGTGCATGATCAGGCCCTTCTCTGATGCAAGCATAAGAAGGAAGGTTGAAACAATTCTTTGTGCAAGCTCTTGCAGTTGATCTTTTTACATGTCTCTCCTTGCCGTGAATGGAAACAGTATCCAGAAACAACCCAGTCAAAAGGATGATGAAAAGATATAAATAAACCACTTCAATCCCATCACTGAAAAAAGTGGGAATACAAATAGTGTACATATGCCATGAATATTAACTTATGTTCAGGAGGAATAGAACAAAGAAGAAATTGGAAAGGATAAAAACCTGAACTACCAGAACTTGGAAAGAGTCAAGGAACCCACCAACTTCACCAGATTTGTCCTTCCTATATTGGCATGAAAAGCTCTCAGAACAAAGCACGTGGTAATAATGCTCATGTTTAGAAGAAAGATAGAAGGTGACTCGCAATGTAAAAGTGGAACTCTAAGCTTGTGAGTAGTATGAACTTTATTACTTGTTAATGCTTACCTATAACAGAAATAAAAAAGATGAAACAAACAAATACAGTCACCAATCCAATTCATGGTAACACTTCGGTATTATACTTAACATGTTGCTTTGGCCAGATGGTTGATCAGCTACCAAGACTTGAAGGAGGCGTAGTATATATTGATAAATTATTGACTAGTGTACATACCCCCCATTTGGTAGAATCGTGCATCCCTCATCTCGTTCTGATGCCCTTTCTGTTGCTTCCTTGATTTTAAAGTGACAAAAGCTTGACCTAGAACATAGAACACCACCTACCATAGTTAAACTATGCAAAGACAAAAATTCGCACTTCCATTGTGGTTTATATATACGAAAGCAGAACAACACCACGGATAAACCATTCAAGTCATCACTTCTTTTCATTCTGGAAAGTTAAGCATACAACCTAAGCCTATGCACAAGATATCTTTTGTTTGCTTTCATACTAGAGGGAACTAAATATTTAGATTAGCTGAACCAATTATACTGAACAATTTTCCTTGAAGGCGTATGCTACAGTCTGGTAAATTCTGCACGAAGATTTAATAGTCGGTACGCACTGCATCACTTCACTGAGAAGATTTTAGATTTTAGTAAGCACTGCATCAATTGGTCGTGCTTTAAGTTCTTGCATGTTGCCATGTTTATAATTTGACAAAGAGTTTATAATTTGACAAACCAGTACAACTTAGACCACATGAAGAAAGGAGACACTTATTGTTCCCATGTTGCACCATAAAATGGAACGACAGAAATCACCCAGAACCAGAATGTGCTTCTTCCACACATAGCAGTGCTCCATGACGCCACTAACACATAGCAGGTCTATTTCCTAAACCCGGGATAAAATAAAGTTAAGGCACAGCAGATCAAGGACTTTAATGCTTCATGACGCCACTAAGACAATAACTTCTGAGTCACAGTTGCATTAACAAGTTTTTTTATAACATGGAAATTCAAGAAAGCTACAATCCCATATTAGTCAAGCCGTCTTCATCATGCCTGTCTTACTGCATCTCTCATTGCACATTGCAATTCATTTCATGCCAAAATTGTCACGCCCCCGGAAGGGGCGCAACGCTAAACAGGCTAGTTAACACATATACCTCAAGGATAAACAGAGCTTTACTACAACCTCAAATAGAAACAGCGGAAGTATGCTTAAACATTACAGTCGTCCATAAGTGGAAAGACTGAACATAACATTATATTACAGACCACCTCTCTTCTATACAAGTACTACACTCCAAAATAAACGAAGAACAACGAAAACGTTGCTCACCCAGCGTAATACTCTTGAGTCTCCCCGAGGTAATCCTCTTCGTCCCTTGGCAGATACTCCGACTCCGAACCTAGGAAAAAAAGTATCGGGAATGGGTCAGCCTAATGGCTCAGTAGGGTATCCGGTGCTTTTAAGTCTAAACATGACTTGATCATATTATGTATAGTTAGTATGAACATGCAAGTCACTTGAACAGATGATACCTACGTACTTAAGAATAATTTAACATATCGAGTAACACATGCAAGCATCTGCTCACACTTGCCTTCAAAAGAAACGAGAATAACATATCGAGCAAGATTTGAAATCTTGTAGAACATACACGAGAATGACAAGCAAGACCTAAATATTAACTTGATCTCACCAAGAATAACCATACAGTACAAAAAGTTCAAGACAAATATAAGCCAAGTACGAGAATATCAATATGCAAATATGCCCCTCATGCACGAGCCAACCTTCCCTGAGTGCGAGAGACTTTTCGTATCGCAACCAACTGATGTAGCGGGTTCGATAGAAGAAGTCCAACGTCATCACAGGCACGCCAATAATTCCTTTCGAGAATTAGTACGCATAGCTAGTGCGCACTATCAAGACATGAACGAGAACGAGAACCCTGGCCGGATAACTTCCAACCCCGGCAAATAACACCCTCAACTCACTTTTTTTCCTCCTCCTTCACGTGATATGCATAATCATGTACATACGTCAACATGAATGTCATCAAGTACCTCAAAAGAGGTTTAATCCCCTGTCGAGTTATATTTACCATATTATCAACAATACATGCCAAACATGTAACCTAATCTGCCCAGTATTTCAAATGGCAGCAGGAGTAGTCTGTACTCCGAAAATCATAACAATTTAATTACAAGGCTTCTACAGTCAAACTATATATTTATGAAAACTAGACTTAAAGATCTACATCCCAGTATTTTACTTGACACGACAATATTGTTTTAAGATCATATTAAGCCCTTTAAAAAGACAAACTTCAGAATCTGCCTAGCAACAGTTTCACAAGATAGGTTCCAAGCCACGAATTTTAAACCATAGAAATAGTACTTGAAATAATCTGAAATTTGGCATGTATACTCTATACATGTATTAGTACAACATATAAAATAACCAAACCCATATCTCAACTAAAACCAAACATTTCTAGGCACCAAAGTTATTTCATTTTCATGACTGTTTTGCAGGTTTTGAACATATCTCTCTCTTAAGACCATTACAAGCAAGTTTATAAGTATTTCACTACTCATAATACTTCTCTAACATGCTTTAAAACCTAAAAGAACAAGATAACCTACCAAGAAAATTAAGCTCAAGCCAATAGGAGAAAGTTGATGCAAATCCCCCTCCTTTACTCTTCCTTTTCTTCTTCTCTTCTTCCTTTCTCTCTTTTCTTTTCTTCCTTCTTCTTTCTCTCTTTTCTTTTCCCACTCTTTCCCTTCTCTTTGTTTCTCTTGGCCGAATGGTGCTCTTCCCTTCCACCTTCTCTTTTGTTTCTAAATTATCCACTTAACTTCTCTTCCCATTTTTTTATTCTTTCCTTTGATTACTCACCACCAAATAATTAATCCTAAGGCAACACATGGCATGCCACTAATACCAACTTTTCATATTTGCATATTGGCCCCAAGGTTTTGCACAATTACTTTTTAACCCCCAAGGTTTTACATAATTATATTTTGGGCCCACAATTAGTTTGAAATATTTATTTCATGTATACAAATATTATAACACGATCATATTATTTCAATCAAAATTAAATATGTTTAAACTTAATAGAATGATTAGAAGCTAATTAAGATCGGGGCCTCACAAAAATGCTTCTCAGATGCGATCACATTTGTGTATGAACTCTATCCCCCGTTTATACCCCTATGAACAAGATTAGATAGTTTCTTTCATAATAGATCAACACTTATAGCAAGTACTAACTGGATAGATTGGGCAGTCTAATAACCAACCCTATCCTAAGACAATCTGCCAGCGGTGTTTCAGCTAAGCAATCCTAGATTGTTTCAGTCTATGAGCACTCAAACAATTCTAAAGATATTACTGAACCTCGTTGGGGGGGAGTAGAAGCATTTCTGTAGTCTCACCTTCAACCACTTGGAGAATTAAAAAGACTTCCCACGTGATTCTATGTTCACGTGTAGTCTACTTATAGTCAACTGACGTAACTATCCAAATCCAACGAGCCACAATAGATGCCAAACCGCAAGCAACATAGCTGAAGAATTATAATAGGAAAAACATGCAACTGATTTTGTGGACAAGACAAAAGAAAACTAGTCTATGTGGTCAAGTAAGCTATTCAAGCAAGCAAGCACATCAGATTACAAAGACATGCAATCAACAAAGTAACAAAAAAAAAAAAGCAAACCTGAGATCATCTTAGGAAGCGGACAACAAATAGAAAATCAGATGATATTAAACAACAAACAGTTTAATAAATAGCATGACAAAGTAAATTTCGTAATCACTTGTTTCCAAAGCCAACTACTATATATTATAAGTTGTTGTAGCCAATCAAGAAAGGCATAACTCCTCATCTCTAATCACATATTAACTCTTCGCAACTTGTTTCTTAATTAGTACAATAGAAGCATAACTCAACATATTAAAACTTAACACATTGTTTGATCAAATTGACATTTTTTCTCCAAATACTTTAAATGAAGAGGATCATACAAGTGCATAGTTGTAATAAACTAGAGATAAAGTATAACAAAACTTACCTCCGAAGCACAAATCAGCAAAGATGATAAAGAGATATTGCTAGCGTTCCACACTGCAATCAATTGATAAAGGTCAGAGAGATTATAAGATTAAAAACTGAAAAATTGAATTAGAGAAACCCTTATTTTGGGAAGACCCAAGCAATTGAAAATCGGAGGGAGAGGGAGAGAACCAGAGCCGCCGCAATTTTCTGTGTGCGTTTGGGTGTGTGTGCGTATGTGTGTAATTGTGCGTGCGTATGGTGTTTCTGTGTGTGTGTGCATCCGGTGTTTTTGTGCGTGGGGATCTGGTGCTTCTGTGTGTTTGTGTCTATCATGTGCGTGTGTTTTTCAAAGAGAGGGAGATCGAGAGATAGAACCAAGAGAGGGAGATCGAGAGCCGAAGCGTTTACGCCTGATTGTGTTTGCGTCTGATGTGTGTGATACAGCTCCAGAGAGAAGGAAGCCAGAACCAGGGCTGAGAGTAGAGTTTGGGGAGGTAACTGATTACATGAATTCGTGGGAATGTGGGATACAGATCGATTGAAAAAAAAAGAGGGGCGTCTACGGCAGCGGTTTGTCCGCTGGGTAGAAGTTGGTTAACCGGGGTTTCATTTGGTGCTTAAATTTTGCGGATTTTTGCAGCGTAAAATAGCAAGCCGCGATGAGTTTTTTCATGAGCTATGGCAGCGGTACACAGTAGCCGTTGCTGTATATTTTCTATGCCAGCGGCTTTTGTGGCCGCTGCTATAAACCGCTGCTATATATGGTATATGCCAACGGTTTTTTTGACCGCTGCTATAGTGCGCTGCTTTAGCGCATTTTTCTTGTAGTGCTCAAAGCACAATTTTTCTTGGCTAATTTCACGGATTCTTCATATAAAAGAGCACAAGTATCACAAATATCATCATTGGAGCAATTGCTATCGCTATCACTATCACTATATAAAGAATTTATCTCATCATCTTTTTGAGCCATGAAGCATATATTTGCATCTCTATTGTCAAAATGACCACCTTCATCTCCACTTTAGTCATTATCACTACAAGTGATGGCTTCAATTGATGTCTTTATGGAGTTCTTCTTTCTTGACCCTTTCTTCTTTTTATTCTCCCATGAAATAATCTCTACACTTGAATCATTCTTGCTCTTGTACGAGTTTCCAACTTTTTTAAGTTTGAGAAACTCATTGAATTCCTTTGGAAGTATGTCAATCTCCTTGTTATTCAAGTCTTCTTCCTCTTCACTTAAAGATTGATCCATCATTGATGAAGCTTTAAGAACAATGCACTTCTTCTTCTTCTTTGAACATTTTTACCCGGATGATTCGAGTTGCATTTCATAAGCCATTAAGGAGAAAATTAATTCATCCAACGAGAAGGTATTGAGATCCTTTGATTCTTGAAGTGCGGTAATTTTTTGCATCTCTTTCTCTAGGTAATGACCTAACCACCTTTCTCACAATATCACTATCAGAGAAATCTTTTCCTAATTGTTTCAAAATATTAACAATTTTAGTGAAACGAAAATTCATTTCCATAATATATTCATCGAAAAACATTTGAAACAATTCATATTCTCTATGCCATAAATTCATCTTTGAATCTCTTAAAAGTGAAGTCCCTTCATGAGTGACTTGAAGTGTATCACACATACTCTTAGGCGAATCACACATAATAACTCGATTGAGTTCATTTGTGTTTAGAGCACAAACAAGACAATTCTCAGCTCTAGAATTCATGCAAAACATATTTCGATCATAGTCATTAAATTCGGATTTCTCATTTGGCACAAGCTTATTCCTAATCACTTGGTTGGAACATAAGGGCTATCTTTAACGATTTCCCACATTTCATAATCTAAAGATTCTAAAAATACTCTCATCTTAATTTTCCATGTGCTATATGAAGACCCATAAAAAAGTAGAGGTCTAGTAATAGAACTCCCCTCAAGACTGGGAAATCCCATGATCTTTTAACTCTCTAGGTTTTAACCAAAAAAATCAAGAGTCGAGGCTCTAATACCACTTAAAACCAATAAAACAACCCTACATGCGGTGAATAGGATTTTTTGAAAATTGATGGGGAATTTAAACTAAGCACAATCATAAATCTCAATTAAATCAAGTAATACTTCATTCAAGATACTAACTACAGGAACTCAAGCAATTATAGAGCAATAAGTAAAGAGATTGAGTTAGAGATACTTGACAAGGAGATTTAAATGGTTTGGCTTGAATTACCCTCAAGCCTACGTCCACCTCTTCAAGGAAGTCCCTTGCAAGAGCAGTAGAATCCACTAGCAACAATCTTCTTTCGGGTCAAGATCAAAACCCTTACAACACTTGGTGATATCCCCACACCAAGCACAAGCCTTGAATCCACAAAGCTCACCCAAGACTTGACAAACCCAAGCCTTGATCACAATCCTTTAATAAAGACCAAATATGTACAAAGAAACCATATTGAAAGGAAATGGGTACAAATGAAGCTCTAGTACAATAGAGAGATAAGAGAATTGATGACTAAAAGAATTCTCACTCTTAATCAAAGAATTGCTCACAAAGATGCTCTCTTTAATGATGTAAAATCATGAAGGTGAAGAGAGAAAAGTTTAATCTATGAGCCTTGATATTTCTCTAATGAATGGAGGCTTAGAATATGGTTTCCATGGTGTACGATAAAGTCCCAAACATTTTTATAGGGTGGATAACAAATATAGCCATTATGGGAAGATTTGGCATGATTTTGGACAAAATTAGCCGTTATTTCTCACCCAACAATCAATAAAGTTGACTGCATTGGGAATGGAGTCGACTGCATTCCATTACTGCCCATTTTAGGACTGTCTCGTGAAACTCCCTTTCTTATTTTTGGCATAACTTTCTCTAGAAAAATAGGATTGAGGTGTCATTTGTTGTGTTAGAAAGCTAATGAATTTTTTTATCAAGATATGAAAAGATTATGACCAAATTTGTTTTTGATAAAATCTGAGTGAGCTCTAAATTTCACTCATTTTTAAGAAACACACGTGTGTGAAAAGTTATGAACACGCGTGTGAAAAGTTATGAACTCACATGCAATGCACAGGGTGTTCTAAGGTCGTTTTAGGTCATAGTCATCAATCTAAGCATCAAACAAAGACAAGTTACATAATAGTAAAGATGAATCACAACCGATAGTAACATAGCCTATGCATCCTTTCTTGCTCTTTGACATTGGACTTGATGAAGCTTCCATAGCATGTCTACTATAGCTTTAAGATTCTTTAGCTTTAATCCATCTATTCAACTTCTCAATGTGCCTTCATGAGTGTGCATGTATATACCTACTAAGAATACACTCAAAGTACATTAGAACATAATTAATGTATAATTATCATTAAAACAAGATGTAAGCCTAGGTTAGCCAACCATAGGGCTAACACTGTGTATATTTACCATGTAATTGCCTCAGGAACAATTGAGGGTAGGAAATGTCTGCTACAGGTTGAGAAAGACCTTTTGTCTCAGAAAGTCTTCTCTTCTGCAGACATGGAGAGTTGCGAGCCAAAAGTGTTATCTGAAGTCTCCGAAGATAAGATCTTAGAAAAGATGGTTCAACATGATGAGCTAAGGAAATTTTTGAAGTCCATAACTTACCAATCAAAAGCACTTGATTTACTTGAGAGTCCTAATTTGGTGATTGTTAGATATTAAAAGATTTATGAATGATGATTTTCTCAGCTCAATTTCACTATAATCAAATGATTTTGTACCGAACCTAAATAGATAAAAGCAACTGCAAATCAGTGGCAAGAAAATAGAGTTGTGGACATTTTAGGCTAACTTCTAACTAGATACGGGTCATGTATAAAAGCGAAACATTTGGGCTCTTTGATAGTAAGCATCCTTATACCTCTGAATCTTCTAACTTCACTTGATGGTTGGACAAACCATGAAGGGAACTCCATTCTCTCTCCCTAAAATCTCGCAAACAAGGTACTAGAACATGAGAGAGACTGAATAGGGTCAATTAGAGTTAATTGGGTTTAATTAAAAGCTAATTAAGGTAAACATGCCGAGTTGATATGTTAATTAGGGGCAATTGGGGCTAATTCGAGTTATTTATGGTTAATTACAGTGAATTGCATTTAATCAGACTCAATTAGTGTTATTCAGGGTTTAATTAGGGCTCATTAGACTCAATCCCTCTCTCT
The DNA here is from genome assembly GCA_033065855.1 of Escallonia rubra. Classification (NCBI taxonomy): domain Eukaryota; kingdom Viridiplantae; phylum Streptophyta; class Magnoliopsida; order Escalloniales; family Escalloniaceae; genus Escallonia; species Escallonia rubra. The sequence goes on from JAVXUO010002241.1 coordinate 44,103, forward strand.
GTTGCACTCTCTCTAGAGCATCACCAAGCTCTAGGATTTGGTTCGTGAACGAAGAACTCGACTCTAGTAACCGTTTTCGTACCTGAGAAAAAGATCAAGTGTGTTGGAGGCTTGTAACAACAAGGATCCTTCGTAGGAATTTTTGGGTACTTCGTACGGTATGTTTTAAACTCACTACGTGTTACGTGGTAGGCGCATTTGATTTTTTTCTAACATTGGTATTGGGGCATGATTACTTGTTGATTTGCCTTTAACATGCTAGTATAATTTATGTGCATGTTGTAACTTTTTTCGAATACGATATATGAGACCCATCAAGAAAAATTCAAAATTTATTGAGCATGTTATTCTGAAAAATAATTATATGATTTTGTTCCCTTATGCTTAAGGATGAACTCCATAAAATTTTGTGATTAAGGGATGCATGGTTTGTGAGAAATCACGATTTTATTTTTCAAGAAAACAATAGTTTTTTTCAAGTTTTAGGTCTCAAATTCAGAGCATGACATTCACTTTTTTTATCATGATCAGTTGATACAGAGTTAATCTATGCAGCATAATTCAACGATATATGGCACGCATTATTTGGCTTTAAAAACGAGAGAGATATGGCCTTTGAAAGTTGGCCTCGCAGCATAGCGGCCATTGAAAAATTAGGGTTTTTAACGGAAGAAGATGAACACGAGTGCCACACCCGGAGACACGTGTCATGCGCCAAGTGAGCCGCGCACGCGCGCCAAGCAAGAAGCCACGCGCACATAGCCGCACCTTCACGCGCTCTCCCGTGCCAGCCAAGGCTACTGGCACGCACCACGCGCCCCATGCATGGCTGCCTCCACGCGCGCGGTGATCGACACGTGCCTGCTTGAGGAGCCCAGACGCTGCCCCAGGTGCACAGTGGCGCGTGGAGGTGCGTGAAGGTTGCTTTTTAGCCGGTGTTTGTCACTGCTGGTGAATAAAGCTCCACCATGGCCTGCAGATTTTTTCTGCGGTGTTTAAATACCTTTGTACCCTCTGTGTGTATTATGTTTAATTTTTCAATGACTTTTCCCCATAAATTAGCTTTAAATTTTGTTTTACAAACACATATTTTTTTCTTTAATTCCAGAGGGTATATTAGGGTTAAATTATTGTTTGTCATCGTTTAAGAATTTATCTCTTATTTTTTGGCTATTTGTGAGTATTTTGAGGTACTTTTGTGGTCCCAAAAACACGAATAATGCGCAAATATTAATTTTTGCACTTCGTAGATAGGAATAAATATTTTGGAGAGCTATACGACATAGATGAATTTGTTCTATTTGTTTGCCTTGATTAGTGTTATGATTTAAATATGCTTTTTTTTAGGTATATCTGTTGGGTTTAGGTAAACCCACATATTTTTTAAACCCAATTTCAAAGCCTTATCGCCCATTTTTCTTGGAAGGAGAATGTCGCCTATTCATCCATTTAATTTCCCTTTAACTTGTTATATGAGCATGCGAGTTTTAGGTTAAATGGATAGATATTAGATTGGCATTCGAAATAAACTTATGTGTTTACTTTTGTTTTTAAGTTATTAGAATGCAAATAGAGCTTAATGGAGTCCTTGCACACTTCGTTGTATGGTGCAATTTTCTATTGTTCTAAATTATCATGTGGATAATTCATTACATTATGGATTAAATGATATGAAATTTATTGCAAAAAATTACTTGAAAAATATTTTTCCCAACTCACATGCATGGGAGATGATTACAAGCCTAACAAATTTTCAATTTCATGATATGAGGAAGGAAATGGAACGAGAAAGATCATAATGAGTGCTATACTTAGTTGAGCAGCTTGCAAAATGATCTTATTTGGCAGTTTGATGAACTTCCAACTTGCAAAGCTTTATGGGATCAGCTTAAGTTCTCTTTTGGTGGAACCTCAACTACGCTACTTCGTAACCTTGTAATTAAGTTTTAGGAATACACAAAAGACCCGAAGCATACTATGAATGGACATCTAAGGGTAATATCCAACATGATTGGTAAGCTAAGGGATGTTGGCCATGCGCTCACAGATGAGCAACAAGTCAGAGCTGTCATAAGGTCCATTTCTGCCGCAGAAGACAAAGTAAGAAAGGTGAGGCTAGCACTTCTACACCAAAAGAAGGGAAGATAAAACGCAAGAGAGAAAAACGTGGTGGGAAAAAGGATTTGTCTAAAGTCAAAATGCTTTAACTGTCAACAGCAAGGACACTTCGCTCATGATTGCACTGAGGCGAAGAAGGTACCTTCTGAATCTCTCTCTCTATTATACGTTTCCTCACATGTGTTGGTTGCTAATTCCCAGCATGTGTGGTTTGTGGATACAAGTGCAACAAAACTTGTAGCACGTGATTGAGAGGGGTTCGTAGATTATCACCAGATTCTAGTGGGAAGCAAACATATCTTCATGGGAAACAATAGCTCCGAAGAGGTGCTAGGTCCATCATCAATTATTGCTGATCGAGAGGGGTTAAATAATTGCTGATAGATCGGTAATTATTTAACTCTAGAACACATTATATTTATTTAAATGTCAAAAGTATACTAATTAAACATAAAATGTATACAATATTGTTCACTCTGAATCAGATATAACAGGGGGGCAGGGATAAGAGCGGGATGAGGATACAAATAGAGGAAGTGAAGGGACCACAAGTCCAAGAGGACACGAGAGAGGAAGATGGGAAGGGCTCAGGGGTCATCGAGATCAGGATTTGGATCCTGCTGATCTTCTTCATCCACGGGGGTACTATCATCCAGATCTAACTCGGTATGTCTAGCAACAGTGCCCTGCATGTAAAGGCACGAATGCATTAATCTCGATAGTAATCGTGTATAATGTTTGTACCTGACCCCCCCCCCCCCCCCCCAAACGCGATGATCATCCATAACATTTCCTCAACCATACGACGGATATCATCCGGGTGTAACTATCGCTCCGCGGGCCATAACCAATATGATTCACTTTCAAAATTGTTGACAATGAGTTGTAAACAACTCCTTGTGGATGGACTTCACAAAATAACAACAAGTATACCTAATGCAGGGAGTCGACTCACATTTTTTAGTGGAATATGGAGTTCACTGGTGATAGTGATGGAGTTTACGGTTTAGTTAGGGTTATGATTGTATTTAGGCTTATTAAGGTTAATTAATAATGTATTAGGATTTAATTAGGGTTATTTAGGGCCTATTAGGGTTTAGTTACAATTTATCAGCGCTAATTATGGTTAAGTAGGATTTAATACAATCAATTAGGGTTAATTAAGTTCATTAGGGTTAATCGGGGTTATTTAGGGTCCATTAGGGTTTAGTTAGGATTTATTGGGTCTAATTAGGTTAATTAGGGTTTATCAAGCCTAAGTTAGATCTTAGGGTTTAAGTAGGGTTTATCAGGGCTAATATGAATTTAATTAGGGTAATTAGGGTTAATTAGGTTAATTAAGATTTATCAGGGTGAATTGCGGTAATTAGGATTAATTAGGGTTTATCAGTGCTTATCAGCATTTAATTAAGGTAATCTCCGGGTTTTATTAGGTTAATTAAGGCTAATTAGGGTTTTATTAGGTTAATTAGGTTTAATTGATGTTAATTAAGTTTAATTAGGGCTAATTAGGGTGAACTAGCCCTAATTAGGGTTAATTAGAGTTATAGCGTTAATTAAGGTTTAATTAGGACTTACTTAGGGCTTAATTAGGATTAATTCATTATTATTAGGATTAGGATTTTGGGATTGTGGAGTACATGATTGACCTTTCGGTTTAAGTCCGAAAGTTACAACAATAAATAACCATAATCAATGTCGTTAAATTCTACAACTACTCCAGCAATAATTACAACAATAATTATAAAAATAACCATAATCATAATAATAATTACAACAATAACCATAATTAATTAGGGTTTATCGGGGCTAATTCGGATGTAATAGGTAATTTTGGTTTAATTAAGTTAATTAGGGTTAATTAGGATTTAATTAAGGTTTATTAAGGATAATTCAAATGTAATTACGGTAATTAGGTTAATTAGGATTTAATTAGGGTTTAATTAGATTAATTAAGATTTATCAGGACTAATTAGGATTTAATTAGGGTAATTAGGATTTAATTAGATAAATTAGGTTTAGTTTATGGGTTAATTAGGGTTAATTGGGTTTAATTAGGATCAAGTATGGATGTATTTGAGTTTAACTAGGATAATTAAGGTTTACTTGTCATTAATTAGGGTTTAACTACATTAATTAAGGGTGATTAGGATTTAATCAGGGGTACTTATGGTAAATTCAGTTTAATTAAGGTTTAACTACAATAAATTGGTTCAATAGGGTTAATCAGAGTTAATTACGGTTAATTGGTTCAATTACGGTTAATCAGAGTTAACTAGGGTTATTATGGTTAATTGGTTCAATTAGAGTTAATCGGGATTAATTAGTATTAATCAGGACTAATTAAGATTAATTGGTTCAATTAGGGTTAATCGAGGTTAATTACGATTAATTAGTCCAATGAGGGCTAATCGGGGTTAATTACGGTTATTGTATACACATTATAATTCAATTACGTATTGAATACACAACATAATTCAAACACATTTTGAATACAATTAATATAAACAAATTATATTAATTTAAACACATTCTAGCACATTACCATTAATTTAAAAACATTATAATTATTTATAAAAACCGTACGGGTGGTGGGTAGGGCTACTGTGGGAGGACGCTATGCAGAGGGGCGTTAGGGTGAATGCCGGCGAGTTGGACGGTGGCTTGGGACAGTGCTGCGGTGGGGAGGCACTGTGGCGGTGGAGCTGCGGTGGAAGGTTACTACGGGTGGCACTACAAGAAAAAGCTTTTAGCGACGGATTTCCCCGTCGCTAAAAGCCTAAAATCCGTCGCTAAAAGAATTAGCGACGGATTCACCGTCGCTAAAAGTCTCTCGTATAAAAACCCGTCACTAATAGTTTAGCGACGGAATTTTGAAATCCGTCGCTAAATTGGTAATTTTTTTGCGACAGATTTATTTTTAATTAGCGACGGACGATCCGTCACTAATTATATTTTTAGAATTTTAATTTATTTTCTTTTTTGTCAAATTAGCGACAGAATAAATGTTTTAGCGACGGAATATTCCGTCGCTAATTAACTGCTTGTAGGAATACTTTCAGCGACGGAATTAATCCGTCGCCAAAAGTCAAATTTGTTTTGAATTTTTTTTTTCAATTACCACACCTGTAATACAATTTTCATTTCTCAACAACAACGCGCAATAATCAATACAAAAGAAATATATATAATCAATCATAAAAAAATGTTTATTTTAAAAAAGACTCATATGTACAAGCCGGGAACCGGATACAGTCGGTTAGGGGAGGGGAGAAGAGTACAAGCCGGGCGCGGGGGGCAGGGGGGGGGGGGAGCTAGGAACAGGCACGGGAAGGGGCTCATCAGGGGTTGCCGAGTCTCGGATCTGGATCGTGCTGATCCGGGGCCTGCTCGGCATGTCCAACATTGCCCTGCTCTCTGATCATCCTCACCACCACTGTAGCAATGCACTGGATCTCCTCATCGTCCAACTTAGGATGTGTAGCCGGCGTCTGTGGAGGGGCAGTAGGGAGTGAGGACGCTCCTATCACGGTACGAGCAGTTGTGCTAGGAACTCTGCGTATGCGGCCTTTCGGTCGATTCACGACCTCCGGCGTATCCAGCCATCGCTTCAACCCCCCAGTACTCGCAGCCGTACTAGTGGACGCTAATGGTTGTCCGGACTGCTGCTTGGACCCCCTTAGCTGTTCATAAGAGGCTTGCAAAAACAGTGGTTTAACGATATGTTAGGGCATTAATTAATGAAACGGACATTGAGGATAGAAAGACAAAATTGACTCACATCGATCCACCGAGCAATATATGAAATATAGTCGCTCGCCCGGTGCGCCTTGTCGAAGAAGCCATTTTCCTTCAATTCTTTTTCTCCAGTGCAACAACTCACATCTACCGCACGGACACCTTATCTTATCAAGGTCAACATGTGCAGGATGCGCATAAGTGAAGTCGAGAAATTCGTCAACGCGACACTCAAAATCTTCAGCATTCTTCTTTTTCATCCAACTTCGATCGACTGACATGACGACTGAATTATCGTACTGTATACCACCTTCAATTATGACCAGTCATTAGGCATTGCCGATGTAAATATGAATGCATGAATGTTACAACATGTCTACATATTTCCCCTCCACTCTTGAACAGGTAGTGGTCCTATCCCATTCAGAAAAGCACATGTTTATAAAACAGTGAATAACTCATGCTTAGTCCCATGTCTGTGGAAAATTCGGCAGCACCTCCCCGCATTTCTCCAAGTACACGACATCGATTAGGTGTTCTAACATTCATCTAACCTTGCTCAGGAAGGTTTGGCGGATGTTAGAACACCAGATCTGTATGCACCCGGAGAAACACACGAGAACGTGTACCAAATATCCACGACATAGAACACAAAGCACGAGTCAAAACACTGTTTTATAAACAATTAGCTTTTCCAAATTGTCCAAACTGGACATCCAAAGGCTCATTACAAAGCATTACTTTGTAATGAGTACCTTTGAATGGGAACTAAGGGTTTCCATGCATGCATGCGTTCAGAAATTGATAACATATGCAAGAATCTTTCTGAAATATCAAAACTGCAGAAAGATCGTTACATATGTTACCAATTCCACATTAAATAGAATTCGTTGGCAACGAGTTGAACCATCTCGTTGCCAATGGACTTCTCAAAACAACAACTAATATAAAGAAGGCAGGGTTTGTAAACAACGAGTAATTGAACCATCTCTGGGCAACATGGAGTAATTATGGGATGTACAAGAGCTAATTAGGGCTAACTGGGTTATTAGGGTTAATTACGAGTATTAATTATAGCTAATTAGGGTTGATTAGGACTAATTAGGGTTATTTAGTCCTAATTAGGGTTTAATTGTGCCGAGTAGTGCTGATTAATCCTAATTATGGCTAATTAGGCTTAATTGAGTTATGTTAGGGCTAATTAATGTTAATGAGGGCTAGTTTCGGATAATTATAGCTAATTAGGGTTGATTAGGACTAATTAGGATTATTTAGTCCTAATTAGGGTTTAATTGTGCCGAGTAGTGCTGATTAGTCCTAATTAGGGCTAATTAGGCTTAATTGAGTTATGTTATGGCTAATTAATGTTAATGAGGGTTAGTTACGAATAATTATAGCTAATTATGGTTGATTAGGACTAATTAGGATTATTTAGTCCTAATTAGGGTTTAATTGTGCTGAGTAGTGCTGATTAGTCCTAATTATGGCTAATTAGGCTTAATTGGGTTATGTTAGGGCTAATTAATGTTAATGAGGGCTAGTTTCGGATAATTATAGCTAATTAGGGTTGATTAGGACTAATTAGGGTTATTTAGTCCTAATTAGGGTTTTAATGGTGCCGAGTAGTGTTGATTAGTCCTAACTAGCGCTAATTAGGCTTAATTGGGTTATGTTAGTGCAAATTACGACTAATTAGGCTAACTATAATCAATATGCGCATAATTGGGTTCATTTGGGCTAATTTGGGGTAATTACAGCTAATTTGATTTTCATTAGGTTCTTAGGATTAATTAAAACTAATTAGGCTCGTTAGAGCTAATTAGGGTTAATTGATTTACTAAAATATTGTTAATCAGGACTAATTAGGGCTAATTATAGCCAGTGCTGGAGCCACGATGAGATTCCAGGGGGTGCATACTAAAATGTCGCATTAACCTAACTAACCTAAATTTAATGCACATTCAACAACCTCAATTCCGACACCTCATATAGGGTGTCGATATGGTGTCCGATACGTGTCCAACACATACTGACACGTGTCCGACGCCTCCGGACACGTGTCTGATGCCCACCGACACGCACCTTCAGACACATCGACATACGTTAATTTGTTTTTTAAATGTCGGACACCGTCGATCAGACGTGGTGTCCGTGTCTGCGCTAACTAACAGGTATCTCAATCCAATTGGGTCCCATCCTCCGTCAACAACCTCAATTCCGACACCTCATATAGGGTGTCGATATGGTGTCCGATACGTGTCTGACACCTCTGGACACGTGTCCGACACATACCGACACGTGTTTGACGCCTCTGGACACTTGTCCGATGCCCACCGACACGTACCTCCAGACACATCGGTATACGTTAATTTGTTTTTTAAATGTCGGACACCGTCGATCAGACGTGGTGTCCGTGTCTGCGCTAGCTAACAGGTATCCCAATCCAATTGGGTCCCATCCTCTGTCAACAATCTCAATTCTCAATTCTAAAAGGCTCAATGCAATAAAAATTAACAAAAATCACACATTCAATCCAATTGGGTCCCATCCTCCGTCAATAATCTCAAATGCTCAATGCACAATTAACAATCTAAAATCATCAATTAACAACCTAAAATCATCAATTAATAAGGGCAATTATTTCAAATGCACAGCTAATAACCTAAAATCATCAATTAACAATCTAAAATCACAGATCAATAGTCTCAATTCTCAAATGCAGAATTAACAACCTAAAATTATTAAACAAATGTTCAATATTCAAATGGGAAAAAATTCTTCAAAATGCACATATCCGATGCGCTTGAATTATTTCAATTTAGGGTTCGATTGTATTAGGCATTCAATTAGTTTAATTTAGGGTTCGGTTTGATTAGGACATTCAATTTAGGGTTTAATTGATTCAATTTAGGGTTCGATTGATTCGGGGCATTCAATTTAGGGTTCAATTAGTTCAATTTAGGATTCGGTTGGATTAGGGCATTCAATTTAGGGTTCAATTAGTTTAATTTAGGGTTCGATTCGATTAGGGCATTCAATTTAGGATTTAATTAGGGTTCAATTACTTCAATTTAGGGTTCAATTAGGGGGTTGTATTGATTCAATTTAGGGGTCGGTTGATTTGGGACATTCAATTTAGGGTTCAATTAGGGGGTTCAATTATTTTAATTTAGGGTTCGGTTGGATCAGGGCATTCAATTTAGGGTTCAATTAGTTTAATTTAGGGTTCGATTCGATTAGGGCATTCAATTTAGGATTTAATTGTGGTTCAATTACTTCAATTTAAGGTTCAATTAGGGGGTTCTATTGATTCAATTTAGGGTTCGGTTGATTTGGGGCATTCAATTTAGGGTTCAATTAGTTCAATTTAGGGTTCGGTTGGATTAGGACATTCAATTTAGGGTTCAATTAAGGGTTCAATGAGCTTAGTTTAGGGCTCAATTCAATTTAAGGTTTAATTAGGGTTCAATTACTTCAATTTAGGGTTCAATCAGAGGGTTTTATTGATTCAATTTAGGGTTCAGTTGATTTGGGGTATTCAATTAGGAGGTTCAATTATTTTAATTTAGGGTTCGGTTGGATCAGGGCATTCAATTTAGGGTTCAATTAGTTTAATTTAGGGTTCGATTCGATTAGGGCATTCAATTTAGGATTTAATTATGGTAATATTATTTCAATTTAGGGTTCAATTAGGGGGTTTAATTAGTTCAATTTACGGTTCGGTTGATTTGGGGCATTCAATTTAGGGTTCAATTAGTTCAATTTAGGGTTCGGTTGGATTATGGCTTTCAATTTAGGGTTCAATTAGGGGTTCAATTAGTTTAATTTAGGGTTCGATTCGATTAGGGCATTCAATTTAGGGTTTAATTAGGGTTCGATTACTTCAATATAGGGTTCAACTAGGGGGTTCTATTGATTCAATTTAGGGTTCGGTTGATTTGGGGCATTCAATTTAGGGTTCAATTAAGGGGTTCAATTATTTCAACAAATTCTGATTATACATGGCAATGAAGACAAATTAACAACAAATTCAGATTATGGCCAAATGCTTCATAATCAACAAATTCAGAAGACAAAATAATGGCCAAACGTCCAAATTAACAACAAATTCAGATTATACATGGCAGAGAAGACAATTTCGAATGTTTTATGTACGTACATTGAAATTCAGAAGAGCTTATACAAGCAGAAGTGTGATTATGGCCAAATGCTTGATAATCAACTTTGAAAAATAAACAACAAGATTAATTTAGGGCAATTGACATACAAATCTCGAGGTGGGTACGACGGCGGCGATGTTGGTGGTGCGGCGACAGTGGTGGGTTTCGTGGCGCGGCGACAGTGGAGGGCTTTATGGCACGGCGGCAATGAAAGGCTTGGTGGTGTGGTGTCGGGTGGGGGACGGGGGTGTCGCCGGAGGTGGATCGCCGTAGAGAAGGGTCGCCGGAGGTGAGAACAGCGGTGGGTGGGTGAGAGAAGAATTTCAGAGAGAGAAACGGGGAGAGAGAAAGAAACCAGATGTGGTTTTAAATCGAGGATCTTTAGCGACGGAATGACACCGTCGCTAAAAATCCGTTGGTGAATGTCTTATTATAAAGACTTTTATCGACGGTCGTTTAAATAATTTTAAAAAATCCTCAAAAAATACTAATTTTCTAAAAAGTATTTAGCGACGGTAATTCCGTCGCTAAAAATCCGTCGTTTAAAGTTTGTCTGCAAATACTTTTACCGACTGTGTCTTCCGTCGGTAATAGTATTAAACGACGGACTTTTAACGACACGATCTTCTGTCGCTTAAAGACCTTTTTAGCGACGGAATACCTTCCGTCGCTAAAAAACCGTCTCTTGTGGTGTGGTGGGGTGGCGCTGCGGTGATGGTGGAGTGGAGAGAGAAGAGAGACAAAAGAGAAAACAACTTGGAGAAAGAGAAGAAAATGGGGTTTTACTTATCAATTGCTAAAATTAATTTTTCTTTCAATATTTTTGGACTTTTAGCGACGGTATGTACCGTCGATAAAGATCTATCTCCAAACATTATTTTTTTTACTTTTAGCTACCGGAATTTCTGTTGCTAAATGTTCATTGCTAAAGGTACATAATTTATGATTCTTTAGCGACGGACTTTTGGTGAAGGGATACGATCTGTCGCCAATGGTCATAAAAAATGTTGAAAAAAAATATTTTAGTGACGGATTATAGTCCGTCGCCAAAAAATCCGTCAATAAAACCATTTTCAAAATTCACCTGAAAAATAAAAAAACTGGAAATACATTTTAGCGACGGATTGTTTGTCGATAAAATCCGTCATTAAAAGTCCGTCGCTAAAGATTTTAAGCTACAGAGAGTTCCGTCGCTAAAGGATTTTAGTGACAGATTCGTGTCCGTCACTAAATGTTTGTTTTCTTGTGCTGATTTAGAACCTTTAAGATGCAAAAATATACTCATGTAATCTACAAAAGTAACGATTAACCAGTTCGTTTTTACATAGGGCCCTTGTGATCAATAAATAGACTTTTTTATTTATACTGAATTAAGTTTTTATGAAAAATAAGACAAATTGGTAAATCGTAGACAAGTTATATAAGCATTAAAACTTGATTCTAATTATAATGGAATTGATTACAAATATGAGTGGTGATTATTGTGCAAATTTAATAGTAAGTGATTGATTAACGCTAGCCTTATAATATTAGCCTAATATAGTTATAGATATAACCTGTCATATGTAAGTATATAATGGTTATATCATGTTGTGATAAAACAAGTGTAATGAGAAAATATCATTAAATGCATTTAGCTCTTATAGAAACTATAACTTGACAACAAATAGCAATCATAGAAGTTATGAAAAATAAAATCAACACTCTAAAATAAGGACACATCATCTTCATCAATTGAATTTTCTCATTATTAGCATCTTGCAAGAAAAAAAAAACACGCGCGCACACACACTTATATATATATATATATATATTGAATATTATGTCGTCATTCATTGAAATTTTTTTTTTTTTGGCAAGAAGTAATAACTTATTTAAAGGTGAAAGGTGTATACACAAGTCCAGTAAATTTTGAAATGCAACTTTATTCTTTTTAGATTTCTACTTAATCGTTATAATAACCCAAGAACATATGTAATACCTTAAAAACCCACTGAAGTTAGAGAATTAAATTGAAAAAAAATATATTACAATTCAAAAGGTATACGTGATAGCATCACCATTTTTTTTTTATTACAACTACAATTGTATTCGCTATTTAGCCCTTCGTGGCATCAACATGACAATTTTACTACTCAAAGTGTTAAGTCAATGTTCATTGAAATACTACTTGACAATCTATAACAAAAGCTTAAAGAAAGCAAGTATCTAGAGGATTTACTGTGTCGCTTTCGATACTTTGTCTTTCAGCTTACAATAATAAGAAAATTACGGGTAAAAGCAAATGCATATGCAAATATCTCATAATAATTGCGTGCAGATAATCAAACAAACAATGCTATTTAATAATCGAAATTTAGGAGTAATGCAAGTGAATTCATTATTTAATACTTTACTTAAGTTAGTTGTGATAACCAAATGACATATATTTTATGATGTTAGTTTCTTTTTTGTCTCACGATATATGCATTAATACAATTTTTGAAACCCTATCGTATACTGTATTTTATAAATTGGCCTAAACTTGACTCGGGTTACTGGGCTATTAAGATTAATTGAATGTGCAACAAGCAACATTTAATGACCTTGAAGCATTTTCAGTCTTCAATTTCATAAGATGCGTAGAAAGAATTGTATGTCTATGTGCATTGATGTTAGCATCACATTTTGTATGAAGGTTAAATTTGCATACATTTACAAATTTTAGCCTCTGTATAATAAGATTAATTGAATGTGCAAGAAGTAACATTTAATGACCTTGAAGTATTTTCAGTTTTCACTTTCATAAGATGGCAGAAAGAATTGTATGTCTATGTGCATTGATATTAGCATCACATTTTGTATGAAGGTTAATAAATTTGCATACATTTGTAAATTTTAGCCTCACTAACTTTTTATTTTTGGACAAGCACAATATATTAGTAGTATTATCATTACTATATTCACTTGCAGCTATCATGTAAGTGTTGTATATGAGATCAAGAAGAGAGAAAAAGTATTAGTCAAACTCTATATATGAGATCGAGTAGGGAATTTATAACTCCACTCTGAATATAAACTCTTTTAAACTTCGAATAGCTTTTGGCAATACATGTTGACAACACAACTTCAACTTTTAGTGAGAAAAATAGAATGTTAAGTTAAAATTTAAAGCAATTTTCTCAATTTTTCTAGAATATATGCTAAGATTTTTCAACTTTCTTATTCTAAGGCTTTTTTACCATATGCATGTAAGTGAAGAAGACAAATTTTTAGTGGCAAATATGGGGGGAACCACGATCCCCTCTGGCCCTACAGTAGGTTCATCCCTGGTTGTGAGTATGTCGGTGGCGTTGGTTATGTGGTAAATTGGGTACATGTGGTTGTATTGATTGACTCACAAGATAAAACGGGCCGGAGGTGGTAGATTTTTTTTTTCATAAGATGTACTTGTAACAAAGATTGAAGTGGTGATCCAGAATTAAAAATTAAAGCTATACTCGGAGTTTTCAGAAAACAAGTCCAAAATGAAGATTGTTTCAAAAGTTTTTGCAAAGTAAAAAGCTAAAGCTGGTTGTCAAAAATGGGTTCTTGTCAAGTTTTAATAACTTTCGTTAAAAACTAGAACATAATGGACTTACGCAGATGGATTTTTGTGGTGCTGCTGTGTTAGTTTAAGAACTAAAGTAGTTAAAATGATTGTTTAAGTAATCTTCCGGCAAACGCTTATTGTTTAAGAAGATTTTGATAATTGTTCCAAAAGAAAAACACACTTCTTGAGAGCTTTGGCATGGATGGCAGTGGGTGGTGCGCCCTCGGGTCATGGGTGAGGTGGTCAGTGGTGCTTCAGAGTGGTGGTGGGTCTCGTCAATGGCAACGATGCTAATAATTTTGCTGGTGTGTGATGGAGGACTATTACATCAATGGCTCTGTTCAACTCTTGTTTGGCAATGACGTGCAGCTGACAATGGATGAATGGGAGAGGGATCGGCAAAATGGCAATGACAAGAGAAACAAAGTGGGCAAAGGTGATACATGTGTTGAAGGCGGCAATTGATTAAAAGAGATTTATGCAGTTGATTGGTGTTGATTACTTGTTGTGGAGGCGACAATTGTCGGCAAATGGGGGTGGTATCGGCGGTTGGTCTATAAATCTGCGAGATTCAAAGAGACAAATCAGAGAAATTCTTTTTGCTACAAGTTTGTTGTAATTCGGAAACCAGAATAAGTTCGAGAGGTGAGGAGTCTGTATGGGAGAAAACGGGATTCAAATGACCATTTTACCCTTTCCGCGGGGTACATTAACAACTTATAAGAGAGCTTGATAAAAATACTTGGGAAACGCTTGTAAGCTGGTTCGAAGGTTAAATTGGTTAAAGTGAAATTGTACAAACTAGAAACCAAAAAATTGTCACCAAATGGCGCTTTAAAACATTTATCTTTAAAGTAAAGTGTAAGTAAAGAAAGTGGGGTGTGATTAAGAATTTCCTCAAAATAATGGCGAGGCAATGTAACACCTCGATTTTGTAGTGAAAGAAAGAACTTTTAGTTTATCAAAAAACTCATCAAGACCCAGTAAAAAAAAGTGTTACCAAAAGGTCCAAATATCCATCTTAACGAGCACATGAGATTTTCCCATTAGCAGTGTTTGTCTCTTGTGAATTCTATTGATCTAACAAATTACCTTTCTAAAAAAAAGTCATATTCAATAAAATTTCATGGACAAACTTGCTAAAATTGTTATCATCTTCTTTAAGTATTTTTTTAGGTAGAACAATGTCCTCTGTATCTATTCACGTTAAAATACTAATCGATCATTAGACACTTAGGAGTAGATTTTTATCACCAAGTGTAACAATTATAAAAGCTGCTTATAGTTAGCAATTAGTTTCACTTATATAGTTACTATGCTAACTCCACAAATAACAGAATGCACAAGTGCTATAACTCAATATCGCGTTATTTGGTTGTAGAGGGTTAACGTCTCTCTTTTCGATGGCATTATGTATGCCACAATATTTCCTAGAGATTCTTGATATCCTTTACAGGCTATTAATATGAAATGTCCAAAATGATTGACAAATTAACGAAAATATGACTTACCTCTAGCATTGCTTGGCTTAATAATGAAAGAGGCAACATTGTAGGAGAGAACTTTAAAATCATGAGAGTTCATGTTTTAGTAGGAGTGAATCTTAAAAGTTTATTCCTTGCCTGTGTTTCTTTTCTTTTACTTTGGATTGGATAGTTGTTAACTAAAGAGTCCAATTTGGCTGGAGAACCCAAATCCTACTTGTCGCGAATATGAAAGTTCCAAAATCTTATGTGTTGTAATTTTAAGAAGATGCTTTGCTTGTTATATATTAGATTAGATTAGATTAGATTAGATTAGATAGACTAGTGCAAAAGCGTTGATATTCCGAAAACTTTTGTTCCTTAACTTTTATCACTCGGTGTAAAGCAGCACTGTCATATACGACCACCACTAAACTCAAAGGCCCAACGACTTGACTTAGAATCGAGAGTATTGGCTTATACACATACAATGCCAGCATGTGAACATAGCGAAACTTGGTATCTGTGGCAGCAGGGCATGCATGGACTTTGTAGGTCTTTGCGTTCCGTCCATTTTACAAGTAGACCTTGTGGGTCAAGATCCGAGATGATCAATACTCCAACCGTGACAATGTTTAGAGTTGTTGTGGGGTTTAGCTTGTGGGTTTTGACAGCTGCACCACATGATTTGTTACTAGCGGGTTTTGAAAAAGTCTAGGGTAATTTGTTCATGTTTCTTCAACTTGTCTACTCATTTTTTGTGCTTTTGCAGAAGGAAAAGTTGGTTGGACTAGTGCAAAAGCGTTGATATTCCGAAAACTTTTGTTCCTTAACTTTTATCACTCGGTGTAAAGCAGCACTGTCATATACGACCACCACTAAACTCAAAGGCCCAACGACTTGACTTAGAGTCAAGAGTATTGGCTTATACACATACAATGCCAGCATGTGAACATAGCGAAACTTGGTGTCTGTGGCAGCAGGGCATGCATGGACTTTGTAGGTCTTGGCGTTCCGTCCATTTTACAAGTAGACCTTGTGGGTCAAGATCCGAGATGATCAATACTCCAACCGTGACAATGGCTTATTGTCCTACTCAATTTCACCTTTTTAGAGTTGTGGGGTTTAGCTTGTGGGTTTTGACAGCAGGTTTTGAAAAAGTCTAGGGAAATTTGTTAATGTTTCTTCAACTTGTCTACTCATTTTTGTGCTTTTGTAGAAGCAAAAGTTGGTTGGACAAGTACTTTTCTTTCCACATTTACTTCCAAAATTCGTTTCAAGAGGCAATGACGCATAGAATTTCTCTTAATTCCTCTCATCTCACTCCCTGTCAGCTGACGGCCTTACCTGTGATTTATCTGTTTGCATCTATGTTTTTTTTTAATTATTATTATTATTTGTGTTATTGAAGATTTTGTTTTGTCTACCAAATTCAAATTCTATTATCAGGAGTACCAAATTACAATATCTACCAACTCCTGCAAATAAATTATTGGAGTTTATCCCATTTATTTGACATAAAAATATGTGTTATATCTTCTTAAAATGAAATCTTATTAATAATATTGTATTGTATGTCATTTAGGTAATGGTTACCAAGCAAGTTAACACTACATAGTTTTGATATTTTTTATTTTTCCAAAAAGCATTCTTTTCATTTTTAAAAAAAATGAAAATTAAAACATAAAAATGGTAGCCTAATGTTCCTTAGTTTAGATGGTTACAAACATCTTTTTATGCAACATAAAATGAAATCTGACGTGAAGTACATGAGAAGCAACAACTTTGAGAAATCTGAAATATAAGCCAAAAAATACGAAAAAAAACACTTGGTAGATGTACACATTAAAACCAGAAAAAGCAATCAAGAAAGGAACACTGTCAGAAGACTCACAATAGGGGCCTAAACAGGGGTATATATGAACTATGAATATGCAACTATATTCGTACTGCATGGCGGCTAACTGGCATGGCCCCTCACTTGTCTGTTCACATCAGAGGAACAGGTACGTGGAGCATGTATTACTCATCAACATGGACGTATAATGACGGTGAATCATCCTACAAATTAAATTAAACTGACTTGCAAAGAAATTGCTTCGTTAAGTTTATGACGGTTACAGCTTGTTCACATACAAGTCTATATAGCGATAAAAAAATTGCTTTGTTAAATTTACGACTGTTACACATTCTACGGTTACAGCACTGGTTGCTGGCCACCGCTGCCGGCCCCACCGGCTGCCGACCACCCAGCCGGCAACGGTGGCGGTGGCCTCAAAATAAAAACCAAAACTCCAAATGAGAGTTTTCAAAAAACAGTCCTGTTTTAAAAACAGGTTGAAGGAAAAAAAAAAACGAAACTTGCGTGTCAAACGCGATTATTTTATTCAATTTACAAAAATGGAGAAAAAACTGGGGAAAAAAAAAAGGGATTCAAACAGAGTCTTAGTTCACTATGGTTCTTCAAACGGAAAACCTACTGACACTAAGTGTAAGTTCAAGTTCGGAATACATCTACACCAAATGCACAGTACAAGCACTCAAAGTATGTTATATATGTATTTTCTATATATATATATATATGGAGTTGATCCGTTGAGAGCGCTAGTAAAATAGCCTATTTTGCAAGTGCAATCTGGCCGTCCATCCTGAAAGATGGACGGCCCAGATCTTGTTTTTTTCGAAAACTGTCAGTCATCTGCGACATAGTGTCGCGGACAGCCTTTTTTACCGTTTTTTCCCCTCCTCCCCTGTCCGCTACACTGTTCGGCAGACGACATTCAAGTCCTGACGTGTGTCAGGAAAAAGACGTCTGCTCGACAGTGTAGCGGACGTCCCCTAGGCTGACACGTGTCAGGGCCTGTCCCGTCGCCCGCCAAGAAAGTCTCTCATCAGGTCTTTATTTCTGCATGTGTCAGAGTGTCGGCAATAATTTCCGCTATACAGTATTGCGGACATTATCGCCCCTATACCCAAAAGTTTCCTAATTCTCAGCTCTTTCGGCAAAATTTTCTTCTCCTTCAGATTCACTTGCTTCCATTTTCGGCTCCCCTCAAGCTTCGAGTAACACTTGCTTCAAGCTTCACTCAAGCAAGGTAAGTTTGTGGTACAGCACAAGTTTTCTCGGTGGATTGACTAATAAAGTATAATTGTTTTTTGGACAAAAAAGTATAAATTTTTTGGTGATGTTCTAGAAATTTGTCACTCTATTCATCAACTTGTGATATTCTAGCAATTAATTTGTTAACTTTAAACAAATTTATTGTAGTTAATTTTAAATTTTTTGAGGTTCGCTAGCTTCGACACATGTATCCTATTTAAATTCGAATTTTTTGAGATACGTTTATTCTATTTTCGCATGATGAGTTTCTCTATTTATCTTAGTAAATTTAATTTGTTATGTTCAATAAATCTATAATTAGCAAAATGGGAGACTTTTGAGGTTAGGTATATGGTATATTTGTCATCCTAAATTGGTCTATTCGTGAAGATAATTTTTTTTTTTTTTTTTCAGTTGAAAATGTCATTTGATTGTTAAGCGTAGTCTATTTCTACATAGGTCTTGTTTCACAATGTCCGATTTCGTGTCGAGCTCCAACACCCCCGTAGATGCTAGTGATCCGTATCTAGAACAAACCTTTCAAACATTGGAAGAAGCTGGAGAATGTTTCCGAGCGTATTCACTGAGGGTTGGTTTTGGCATTAGAATAAAGACTACAAGAACAAGCAACATAACAAAAAAAATATGCTCTCGCTTATACGAGTGTCATAGGGGCAGAAACCCAGTGCAAAATGAGACACGCGTAGGCAACGATGACAGTGATGACGAAATAGGATATTCGCGTAGAAGACGGGACTACTTTGCGCGCACGAATTGCCAGGTCAAGATGTTCGTAAGCTATAAACCCAAGCAAGATCATTGGCTTATTACCAGCCTGGAACTGGCACACAATCACCCGTTAGTAACCCCTTCTAAGGTGAGTCAGATGCATCAACACAAGAAGATGGGTAAGGTCGCAAGGAGCCTGATTCAGACAATGAGCAATGCGCGGCTAGGACCTACCGACATGATTAATGTTCTTGCTGAACAGGCTGAGAGAATTCAAAATTTAAACTTTAACACGACAGACGTTCGTAACGCGGTCCGAACCCATAGACGAGCCGCGTATGACCTCAATGATGCTCAATCCACAATGAGCCTATTGAAACGGATGCAGATGGAGGACCCGCAGTTTACCTTCGATTATAAATTTGACGACGAGCATCGAGTTAGCACAATTTTTTGGGTCGACGGTCGTTCGAGGCTTGCTTATAAGCATTTTGGGGATGTCGTGACTTTCGACACCACATACCGTACCAACAAGTACTCGATGCCGTTCGCCCCTTTCACGGGGGTCAATCATCATTATCACTCCATCATGTTCGGGTTCACCTTGTTCAAGGACGAGAGCTAGAGTTCTTTTGAATGGTTGTTTAGGGCGTGGCTGGAAGCCATGAACAACAAAGCACCGAAAGTTATCATCACCGATCAAGATTTGGCAATGAAGAAGGCTATTGCCACCGTCTTCCCAGATACTCGACACAACTTGTGCACTTGGCACATAAGCAACAAATACCCTGAATTTTTGCATCACGTGTATGCAAAGTATCCAGACTTTAAACAGGATTTTGACAAGTGCGTTAACAAGTCGTTAACGATTGAGGAATTTGAGGAGAGGTGGGAAAAGCTTGTTGAGGATTACTCATTGCAAGACAACGAGTGGCTCTAGCACTTGTACGAGCTCAAAGAGCAATGGATTGGCGTTTACACGAGGATGCATTTTTCTGCGGGCATGAAAATGACGGGCAGGAGTGAATCTATGAATGCCACGTTCGATAGTTATGTGGGTACATCTACCAATTTGAAGAGTTTTGTCACCTCCGTACAAAAATTGGTTGCGTCGTTATTCGTGAAAGAAAGGGCTGCAGACTTTGCAACCACGTACAAACAAAGGAGAAGGTTGCTTGAGACCCCGCTGGAGCTGAACGGTGCCAAAGTCTATACGAAGGAGATCTTCATGCTATACCAAGTAGAGCTGCGAAAATCAGGACGATACAGTATAAACAAGGTGGCAGAAAAGTCTACGCGTGAGTACAAGGTTTATTCGCTCGTGAATGACCTCGTCCCTGAGAAGCTGCGCAGAATTTATACGGTGAGCCACGACACATTGACGGACTCGGTGACATGTGTTTGCAAGAAGTTTGAGTTCCATGGCATCTTGTGTAGACACATTCTACGGTTTTTCACCCAGAAGAATATCAGGACAATCCCCGATAAATACGTCATGCCACGGTGGACGAGAGGTGCAAATAGGTTGCACGGTACCATTGCCTTTCTTGAGCACCCGTATACTGACTTTGAAGAATCAGAGACGTTGCGGTATAATCATCTGGTGACGATGTTCACCCGTTTGTCCGTAAAGGGTGCTACTACAATGGTCGGATATAAAAATCTCATCGAGGTAGCTCAGCAATAAACGTGTTTGGCACACAATTTTTCATTTTTTTTTCTTCAGTTTTTAAAACAGAGCTGTTTTTTAAAATTCCAAAAAAGGAGTTTTCGGTTTTATTTTTGAGACCACCACCACCCTCCTACCGCCGGTAGCCACCGCCCATCATCGGTGACTGTCAGCCTCCTCCGGTAGCTGGTAGCCACCGCCGGCGACTGCCGGCAGCCAACACCACCGTCGGCCACCGCCACACCTCACCACTACCACCATAAACCACCACCAATGAAAAAACTCAAAATAAAATCTGGGTAATCAAACACCTATTTGTTTTTGTAAAAAAAAAATTTTTTAACTGATTTTGGTTTTTATTTTTTTGGAAACAGAAAACCAAAACTGGAAGTGTTACCAAACGCTACCTTAGTTTTGACCCATGCTCTTTTGTTCAAACTTCAACTTACCACACATAGAGTAAGAATGATCAATTCGGTTCCATCCGTTTTTGTGCGTTACGACCATGCACATTTATCTCTTCATGAGTGTCTTTAGAGAGTACCCTATCTTTCCACAGCAGCGATCTACTGCCACACTCCACTAGGTGAGTCCTCCGGGGGTGATTTGTGACCAACACCCTGCAGATTTCTGCCTTGGCCTCTTTCAGAGTTAAAACTCTTCCTAAACCGTCACAATATGAGCACTATCACCATAGGAATCGAACTAGGGAAATCCCCTCAATAAAGAAAACTTAGCACTCTCGTAGTCACCCTACAGCTTTGTTTTTACCTATTGAACCTCATTCAGGGATCTCCAATCACAGAAGTTTAGGTGTCCACTGCGGTAACTAACTTATAGGCTTCAGTCCCACTCCCCTCGATGACTCAACGATTAGCCCACGCGCTAACCTTTTTATAAATGAGTCTGCTAAATTCTTTTCAGAACTTGCAAAATCAAGTGTTATGACACCTCGTGACAACAATTCTTTTACAGAATTATGTCTGATTCCACGATGTCTCTTTTTTTTCATTAGAATTTTTACTTTTTGCTTTCAAGATTGTAGCTTGTTATCGCAATGTATCGAAACAGCAGGTATTAGCTTACTAAACAAAGGAATATATATTAATAAACTTCTAAGCCATTCTGCCTCTGTACTAGTCAAATCTAAGGCGATAAAGTCTGCTTGCTTAGTAGAACAAGATATGACAGTTCGCTTAATGGACTTCCAAACTATAGCACCACCTCGTAAGGTGAACACATAACCACTAGCAGCCTTGGTATAGTCTGAATATGTGATCCAATTGGCATCACTAAACCTTCTAAAAAGGAAGCTGCATGTATAAATATCATTTCTATATCATTTCTATAGCATGCCAATGTTGAGAATGGCTTAGAAGATATTTAAATATCCTTTCTATAGCATGCCAATGTTGAGAACTCGAGCTACATGTATATCTGCTCAAATAGCAAGCTGCATATGATATATCATGTCAAAGATACATCAAAGATCCAATTATCTGAGCATACTTATGCTGGGACACACTTTCACCTACATTTTCTTTAGTCGAAGGTTTGGATCAAAAGGAACATAAAATGTTCCATTCCAAAATAATTAAAAATTTTAAGCAAGTACTCAACATAATGTCATCATTATCCCTCATCAATTTGATACCTAATATCGTACTCGCGAAACCTAAATCTTTCATATCATAGTTCTTAGACAAGAATTCCTTTGTCTTTCTAATAACATGCATATCGGTACCAAATATAAGAATGTCAATCAACATATAAACAAAGAGTAACGCAAGCATACACATTTACTGGAATCATTTATAACAAACCCACTAGAAAGAATTACTTTATCAAACTTTTCATGCCATTGCTTAGGTTCTAACTTTTCTTCCTAGTTGGAGGAACCAAAACCTTGATCAGACACCCCCACACTTGAAATTTTTTTAAAGAAGCTTTTCTTCCTTTTAAAAAACTCATAAGTTATTTTTCGAAATCCTTGTAGAGAACTCTATTCAATATGTGACGGGCAAACTATAAACCTTCACGCCACTATTAACTAACATAGCATTAACCATAATCGAGTTGGGATACAAACAAAATCATGAAATTTGCCCAAGTTCTTTGAGCAAAAAGTCTCATAAGAGATAGCTCCCAAACTCAAGAACAGGTTCAAGAACAAAGCAACCTTTCATCATCATAGACTAAAACTGGAAGTTGATGGAATACAACATTGGAAGAAAAGTCTACTTTAGTTTTGTATCTATGAGATAAATCCAATTATGTAGGGTAAAACGGTTGTGCCAATTGTAGATAAACTAAAAATTAAAGATCATTTAATTGTCCATCTGACTTCTTTCATATAGAAGTTACTGTAAAGTAATTGCACTCCTATTTAACTAACAATATCACTTTGATTTCTTAACGGTCCTACTTTGGCACAGTTACAAACAACAAGAGGAGGCAAGAACATCAAAACTGGAATCGTAAAAGAAACAAATATCAAATGCGTAGCTAAACATATGGCTTAAAAGTTTCCAACTCGACAAACATATACAAAGAAACAAGTTATACAAAGAAACAAGTTAGCAGTCATCAATTCCCTACTAAATCTCAGTTAGATGACCATGTCGTCCTGAAAGCATTATGACACAGTTAACACGTCAAAGAGCCATTAGATACCAAAAATTGGCAAACAGAAAACCAATGATGCATCCAAAGCCAACTCAATTCTTCATCAAATCTCAATTGAAACTTAATACACATTTTTTGTCAATAGACGCATCATCCAAAATACTGGCACAAAAAAAGAAGCATATTTATGGTTTGCTATGGAACATAAACTTCATTCAAACCCATAAAAGAGAGAACACCAAAGTGATTTTAGAATATGCAAGAATGCAAAAAAGATTGAATGACAATCTCTTGCATACAACAAATCAGAATCAATACCCTAGAAAGTAGAGAATATAACTAAGAAATACTTCCGAAAGGTTAAACTTAATGGTAAATTTCAAAACTATACCCTCAACTTTATATTTTGTACAGCTTTAGTACTCAATTTTGAAGGTGTACCAAATAAGTACCTAACTTTAAAAAAAGTACCAATCAGTATCTCGACTGATGCACGACGGATGCCGTTAAAAAGTCAGAGGTGTAGGACTGCCATTATTGAAAAAACGGCATATAGCCTGTCCACTGGCCACGTGGGCCGTCCTTTTGACAGTCTTACTCTTTTTTTTTCTCTCCCTCTATCTTCTTCTTTAATTCTCTCTTTATCTCTCTCTCTCTCTCTCTCTCTCACACACACACACACACACATATACACATACAGAGATATCGCCAACGACGAAAGAAAGTCAATAGAGTTTTAAATTTTGTTAATAGATTCACAGTTCTGATTAATTTTTACATGTATTTGAATCTATATAAGTACCCAAAACCCAAAAACCAATATCATGACTCACGCAATTTGTCCAAATCTGTCTCGTATTACATACATTCAAGCATGGCATGAGATCGCTGGCGACGACGGTGGTAGAATCGTGATTATGGGTGTTAGGTTCCTGATTGTGGGTTCCAGCCTCAGTGGTCGGTGGCGGTGTAAGTGTGCGGCAGAGAGAGAGAGAGAAGAAGAAAAAAGAGAGAAAAAGTAGGTGATGGGTTTGCATGAGAGAGAGAGAGAGGGAGAAGGAAAAAAAGAAAGAGAAACTAGGTGATGGGTTTGCATATGAGAGAGAGAGAAGAAAAGGAAGAAGAAGAAAAAAAGAGAGCGAAAGTGGGTGTGGGTGTGCGTGAGAAAGAGAAAGAAAGAAAAGAAAAAAAAAAGGAGAGAGAAAAGAAGCAAAAGAAGAAAAAAAGAGAAAGAAAGTGGGACGTAGGTCTGCACGTGTGTGAGAGAGAGAGAGAGAGAGAGAAGGGGACACTACAAGAAAACAAGGATTTTGCGACGGACTTTTAGAGATAGAAGAAATTCCGTCCTAAAACGTATTTCAGTGACGGATATACCCGTTGGTAAAAAGTCCGTCGTTAAAAACTTTTAGAGACGAAAATCTTCGTCGGTAAACCTTTTGCCGACGGACTTTTAGCTATGGCTTTTTGCCGACGGAATACTCCGTCGCTAGAAGTTTTTATAGAATTTTATAATTTTCGAAGGTTTTTAAAAACATTATAAGCGACGGAAGTGTGCGGTCGCTAAAGATATCTTTTGCCGACGGTTTTTTAGCGACGATGTCGTTCAGTTGCTAAAACTCCTCTTAAAAATTCATTAGACTGACCATTCTTCTTTCTCCCGTTTCTCTCTCTGTCTCGAACATCTCACCCACCGGCGACCCCCTCTTCGGCGACCCACATCTCTGGCGACACCATCGTCCTCCCCCCGCTGTCGTGCCACCTCCGGCGACAGCCTCGTCCTCCCCACAACGCTGCGGCACCTCTAGCGCTCCAGCGACATCCCCGTCCTCCCCCCGATGCAGCGCCACCTCCGGTGACATATCCGTCCTCCCCTCGACACCGCCTGTTAAAAATCAAAGTCAGGTGAGTTCATGTTCTTCCACAATTATACTGTTTTGATTATTGCTTTTAGTCTTCTCAGTGAGTCTATTCTTAAAATGTTATGCCATTTTTCTACTTTGTTTTCTTTGTAATATGTTAAATTTAACTTTATGAATGTTCTTTGTTGTTACAATAGAGATTTGCCTGTTAATTGTTGAGTAATTCTTACTTAAGTTCAGTTTGAGAGCCACCTTCACATTTTTACACTTAACTGTATACATGTTACATCCATATGGGTAGTGCAGAAGGGCTTGATGTTTTTGAACATCATATTTGTTTTACAAACACCATTATAGTCCGCACCATCTGAATATGATAAATTCAGAGGTTTTGTGGGGTTGTTCACATGCACCTAGGGTTGTTATACTTTGATCCTAGTGCTCTGAAAGGGTCTGTCGATCTATTTGAGATCTTAACCCATCCTCATCTACCTCAATAGGATGC
This sequence comes from Escallonia rubra, assembly GCA_033065855.1. Classification (NCBI taxonomy): domain Eukaryota; kingdom Viridiplantae; phylum Streptophyta; class Magnoliopsida; order Escalloniales; family Escalloniaceae; genus Escallonia; species Escallonia rubra. The sequence continues at coordinate 69,640 of JAVXUO010002241.1, forward strand.
AAACATGGATACCACCCTCAAAGGGATTGTTACAAAACCTCTTAGATTAACGAACTTTACGACACGTTGTGTGTAACTCATTTAGCTTCTGGACTTAAACGTTGTAAGCACGGTCGTTATCACTTTTGAGTTGAGAGCAGTGGATAGATGATCCTCTTTCTACTCATTCTAATGAGTTAAATCCTATGCACCCTTACAATCAAAATAATTACATAGTTCTGCATGCTAATATGTAGATATGTGTTGTATGGACTTCTCTAATCCTCTGTACTCTAATAGGTTTGTAAATTTTGGTGGGAGATAATACCATTTACTTTGTAACTTAATTTGCGGTATACTCTGTCTTTAATGCGTGATACATAATACACATATGTTCTTTACAGAAATGCTCATGAATTCGATCAACAAGGTCACCAAAGGGATTGATTAACCGAAAAAAGCTATGATGTTCTTCTACAATTCACATAGAATGTTTCTGCATATCATTCCTATTTAGTTTTGAGATTGTATATCTAAATGTAGTAGCTTCTTAGCAGTATCAAGTTGGCTTCGCGGAACAAGTATGCAAGGAGGCTAGTTTGATGTGCTTGTTGTGTTCTCTGCGTTTGTTTTATGTGCTGTTGCTGAGGTTTATCTGTCCTATCACTTTAGCTACAACTCACTGTGGATTGTACTTTTAGCATCACTTTAACATAATTTTCTACCCAATTGGATTGAGTCAGATCGACACCGACACCGAATTGAAATGTCACATTTAGGCCCGTGGTATTAATTTAGTTACTAAAAGCTTAAAGGTCTTATACAGTGTAACATTTAATAGATTTAATTAAGCTATGAAATTGATGCTCATCAATTGAATAATGCTCGATTGGTTTTTCATGTTAAAGTAAGTTAAATGGCTTCTGCTTTGGTGAACAAGGACGTTTCAGTCGGCAGACACTTCTTCAAGGTCATGATGCCTGGTTTTCACGACGGACTTATATGTCATCCCTCTTTCTCTGTGTTTTCGTGTGGGTACACGCTATTATCTTTGGTTAAAAACTTACTTGTCTTACTGTATTATGAATATGTTAGGCCATACCGGTAGCCTTTTGCAATCAGCTTACTACAGTGAGATCAAAGGAAGTAACTTTAACCAGCCGTAAAGGGTCATGACTTGTTAAAATCAAGAAGAAGTGCGGCTAAGAGGAAATTTGGTTTGAAGAGGGTTGGAACAAATTCGTGCAGCAGCATGACCTCCATCTAGGGGACTTTGTTGTCTTTGAACACATGGGGCATATGCGTTTTCAAGTGCTGGTGTTTGATTAAAGCACTTGTGAAAAAACTTTCCCCCAATGTTGAACTCTGAGCCCTACTTAAACCCTAAATTAAATTAATCGCATCAGATATGTGCATTTTGAACAATTTTGTGTTATTTGAACATTGATTATTTGTTTGATAATTTTAGGTTGTTAATTGTGCATTTGAGAATTGTGATTATTGATTGATGATTTTAGGTTGTTAATTGATGATTTTAGATTGTTAATCGTGCATTTAAGCATTTGAGATATTGAGATTGTTGACGGAGGATGTGACGCAATTGGATTGAATGTGTGATTTTGTATTAATTTTTATTGCATTGAGCATTTGAGAATTGATAATTGATAATTGAGATTGTTGACGGAGGTGTCAGACACGTGTCGTAGGTGTCGGACACCATATCGACACCCTATATAAGGTGTCATAATTGAGATTGTTGACTGTGCATTGAATTTAGGTTAATTAGGTTAACGCGACATTCTTAGCACCCCCTGGAATCTTATCGTGGTTCACTACAAGAAAAAGACGTTTTTTGCGACGAATTTTTAGCGACGGAATAGATTTCGTCGCTAAAAGGAGTTTTACCGACGGAAACCTTCGTCAGTAAAACTCTGTCGTAAAATATTATTTAAGCGACGGATTATTCCGTCGCTAAAAACTCCGTCGGTAAAAATAGATCTTCACCGACGGACTTTTAGCGACGGAGTTATTCCGTCGCTAAAAGTCTATTTAACTCTCAGATCTGGTTTGAACTGTCACTGCTTCTCTCTTCGAAAATCCCAAAACCCATTTCCGGCGATTGTGCCACCGCCGTTCTCACATCCTGCCCCACCTTCGGCGCCACCGAAAGCCTCGACACCGGCGGCGACCTCCCTCGACACCGGCGGTGACTTCCCTCGACCCCAGCGGTGACCTCCCTCGAAACCGGCGATGACTTCCCTCGACGCCGGCGGTGACCTCCCTCGACACCGGCGACTCCCATCAGGTATTTTTTTTTATAGTGTTTAATATCACTACCCATTTTTGTCTTTTATTATGTTACAATTAAATGCCCTTTATGCTTCATTTTTGGTAGCAATCGCCGATAGTCACTACGGCAAACTCTGATAGCCGTCCCCCACCGACCATCGCTGCCGTCCAACTCCAGCAGCCACCTTTGTCTGCTGCCTCTACCAACTAGAATAATGAAAATAATCTCATCCAAAAATATGACTACTTTCAAACAAAATAAATTAGAGGCTAAAAAAGTTGACTCGTATTGTAATTGATCGGGTTAAGTGGCGTTGGATCTAGATGGGATGGGACGGGACGGGACAGAACTGGGCAAGGGACATTAAAATTAAGATGATGCAATATGGGGAGGGGGGTGGTGGTTTGCAGTGCCCCATATTGTCTCCTTGATAAATAACAATCTTGCGACGCAACTAGTAATTGAGTTGCGTACGTATATAAGTATTATTTGACAAGTCAAGTGAACGACATTATAAAGTTTAATTCCCCATGTTGAAATTTATGTGAAATTTCGTAAAACTTAGAAACATGTAGTTGCCACTTGCGCTCACATTATTACGGTAAGATTTTATGGTCCATGTACTTCAAGGCCCAGCACATCCGAAATGGACATATGGGGCTGAGCAACTTCCTTCGGCCAATCTTGTGTTGTATCCAAGAACCCAAAGTAGAGTAGTACGCCTAGTCCTGTGAGTCTGTGACAAATTCTAGCCCATCACCTAGTACATTTCTTGTATTCTCAGTAATTTGAAATGAATTTGCTACACTTCTAGCAACTTTACAAAATTAAACAATCTTGCTTGACCTACTAATTTGACTAGTAGTCATTTGTGATAGGGCTTGATCATTCAATAGTCAATCTGAATAAAAAAAAATGTAAAACAAATATGTATGTACGAGTGTATGACCCATTTCAAACTATATTTAAATTGAATACCCTAATTCAAGCATAAAGGGCAATAGCGAAATCAACCGAACCCTAAATTGAATCAATAGAATCCCATAATTGAACCCTAAATTGAAGTAATTGAATGCCCTAATCGAATCGAACCCTAAATTAAACTAATTGAACCCTAAATTGAATACCCTAATCCAACTGAAACCTAAATTGAACTAATTGAACCCTAAATTGAATGCCCCAAATCAACCGAACCCTAAATTGAATCAATGGAACCTCCTAATTGAACCCTTAATTGATATAATTGAACTCTAATTAAACCCTAAATTGAATTCCCTAACCGCCCTAATCGAACCGAACCCTAAATTAAACTAATTGAACCCTAAATTGAATGCCTAATACAATCGAACCCTAAATTGAAATAATTCAAGCGCATCGGATATGTGCATTTTGAACAATTTTTTCCCATTTGAACCTTGATAATTTGTTTGATAATTTTAGGTTGTTAATTGGGCTTTTGGGAATTGGGATTATTTATCTGTTATTTTAGTTTGTTAATTGATGATTTTAGGTTATTAGCTGTGCATTTGAAGTAATTGCGATTATTAATTGATAATTTTAGGTTGTTAATTGATGATTTTAGATTGTTAATTGTGCATTGAGCATTTGAGATATTGAGATTATTGATGGAGGATGGGACCCAATTGGATTGAATGTGTGATTTTTGTTAATTTTTATTGCATTGAGCCTTTTAGAATTGAGAATTGAGATTGTTGTCGGACGATGGGACCCAATTGGATTGAGATACCTGTTAGGTAGCGCAGACACGGACACGACGTGTGATGGACGGTGTCAGACATATAGAAAAAAAATTAACGTATGCCGATGTGTCTGGATGTGCATATCGGTGGTCGTCGGACACGTGTCCGGAGGCGTCGGACACGTGTCCAGAGGCGTCGGACACGAGTCGGTATGTGTCAGACACGTGTCTGGAGGTGTCAGACACGTATTAGACACCATATCGACACCCTCTATGAGGTGTCGGAATTGAGGTTGTTGACGGAAGATGGGACCCAATTGGATATAGATACCTGTTAGCTAGCGCAGACACGGACACCACGTCTGATCGACGGTGTCCGACATTTAAAAAACAAATTAACGTATGCCGATGTGTCTGGAGGTGCGTGTCGGTGGGCGTCGGACACGTGTCCAGAGGCGTCGGACAGGTGTCCGGAGGCATCAGACACGTGTCCAGAGGCATCGAACACGTGTCGGTATGTGTCGCACACGTTTTCAGAGGTGTCAGACACGTGTCGCACCCTCTATGAGGTGTCAGAATTGAGGTTGTTGACGGAGGATGGGACCCAATTAGATTGAGATACCTGTTAGCTAGCGCAGACACGGACACCACGTCTGATAGACAATGTCCGACATTTAAAAAACAAATTAACATATGCCAATGTGTCTGGACGTGCGTGTCGGTGGGCATCGGACACGTGTCCAGAGGCGTCGGACACGTGTCGGTATGTGTTAGACACGTATCCGGAGGTGTTAGACACGTATCGGACACCATATCGACACCCTCTACGAGGTGTCGGAATTGAGGTTGTTGACGGAGGATGGGACCCAATTGGATTGAGATACCTGTTAGCTAGCGCAGACACGGACACCACGTCTGATCGACGGTGTCCAACATTTAAAACACAAATTTACATATGCCGATGTGTCTGGAGGTGCGTGTCGGTGGGCGTTGGACACATGTCCAGAGGCGTCGGACACGTGTCGGTATGTGTCGGACACGTGTCGGTATGTGTCGGACACGTGTCCGGAGGTGTCAGACACGTATCGGGCACCATATCGACACCCTCTATGAGGTGTCAGAATTGAGGTTGTTGACGAAGGATGGGACCCAATTGGATTGAGATACCTGTTAGCTAGCGCAGACACGGACACCACGTCTGATCGACGATGTCCGACATTTAAAAAACAAATTAACGTATGCCGATGTGTCTGGAGGTGCGTGTCGGTGGGCGTCGAACACGTGTCCGGAGGCGTCGAACACGTGTCCAGAGGCATCAGACACGTGCCGGTATGTGTCGGACACGTGTCTGGAGGTGTCAGACACGTATCGGACACCATATCGACACCCTATATGAGGTGTCGGAATTGAGCAACGGTTGAATGTGCATTAAATTTAGGTTAGTTAGGTTAATGCGATATTTTTAGCATGCACTCCCTAGAATCTCATCGTGGCTCCAGCACTGGCTATAATTAGCCCTAATTAGTCATGATTAACAATATTTTAGTAAATCAATTAACCCTAATTAGCTCTAACGAGCCTAATTAGTTTTAATTAACCCTAAGAACCTAATGAAATCAAATTAGCTGTAATTACCCCAAATTAGCCCAAATGAACCCAATTATGCGCATATTGATTATAGTTAGCCTAATTAGTCGTAATTTGCACTAACATAATCCAATTAAGCCTAATTAGCGCTAGTTAGGACTAATCAACATTACTCGGCACCATTAAAACCCTAATTAGGACTAAATAACCCTAATTAGTCCTAATCAACCCTAATTAGCTATAATTATCCGAAACTAGCCCTCATTAACATTAATTAGCCCTAACATAACCCAATTAAGCCTAATTAGCCCTAATTAGGACTAATCAGCACTACTCGGCACAATTAAACCCTAATTAGGACTAAATAACCCTAATTAGTCATAATCAACTCTAATTAGCTATAATTATCCGAAACTAGCCCTCATTAACATTAATTAGCCCTAACATAACCCAATTAAGCCTAATTAGCCCTAATTAGGACTAATCAGCACTACTCGGCACAATTAAACCCTAATTAGTCCTAATCAACTGTGTTTAGCTATAATTATCCGAAACTACCCCTCATTAACATTAATTAGCCCTAACATAACCCAATTAAGCCTAATTAGGACTAATCAGCACTACTCGGCACAATTAAACCATAATTAGGACTAAATAACCCTAATTAGTCATAATCAACCCTAATTAGCTATAATTATCCGAAACTAGCCCTCATTAACATTAATTAGCCCTAACATAACCCAATTAAGCCTAATTAGGACTAATCAGCACTACTCGGCACAATTAAACCCTAATTAGGACTAAATAACCCTAATTAGTCCTAATCAACTCTAATTAGCTATAATTATCCGAAACTAGCCCTCATTAACATTAATTAGCCCTAACATAATCCAATTAAGCCTAATTAGCCCTAATTAGGACTAATCAGCACTACTCGGTACAATTAAATCCTAATTAGGACTAAATAACCCTAATTAGTCCTAATCAACTCTAATTAGCTATAATTATCCGAAACTAGCCCTCATTAACATTAATTAGCCCTAACATAACCCAATTAAGCCTAATTAGGACTAATCAGCACTACTCGGCACAATTAAACCCTAATTAGGACTAAATAATCCTAATTAGTCCTAATCAACCCTAATTAGCTATAATTATCCGAAACTAGCCCTCATTAACATTAATTAGTCCTAACATAACCCAATTAAGCCTAATTAGCCCTAATTAGGACTAATCAGCACTACTCGGCACAATTAAACCCTAATTAGGACTAAATAACCCTAATTAGTCCTAATCAACCCTAATTAGCTATAATTATCCAAAACTAGCCCTCATTAACATTAATTAGCCATAACATAACCCAATTAAGCCTAATTAGCCCTAATTAGGACTAATCAGCACTACTCGGCACAATTAAACCCTAATTAGGACTAAATAACCTTAATTAGTCCTAATCAACCCTAATTAGCTATAATTATCCGAAACTAGCCCTCATTAACATTAATTAGCCCTAACATAACCCAATTAAGCCTAATTAGCCCTAATTAGGACTAATCATCACTACTCGGCACAATTAAACCCTAATTAGGACTAAATAACTCTAATTAGTCCTAATCAACCCTAATTAGCTATAATTATCCGAAACTAGCCCTCATTAACATTAATTAGCCCTAACATAACCCAATTAAGCCTAATTAGCCCTAATTAGGACTAATCAGCACTACTCGGCACAATTAAACCCTAATTAGGACTAAATAACCCTAATTAGTCCTAATCAACCCTAACTAGCTATAATTAATACTCGTAATTAACCCTAATAATCCAGTTAGCCCTAATTAACCCTAATAACCCAGTTAGCCATAATTACTCCATGTTGCCCAGAGATGGTTCAATTACTCGTTGTTTACAAACCCTGCCTTCTTTATATTAGTTGTTGTTTTGAGAAGTCCATTGGCAACGAGATGGTTCAACTCGTTGCCAACGAATTCTATTTAATGTGGAATTGGTAACATATGTAACGATCTTTCTGCAGTTTTGATATTTCGGAAAGATTCTTGCATATGTTATCAATTTCTGAACGCATGCATGCATAGAAACCCTTAGTTCCCGTTCAAAGGTACTCATTACAAAGTAATGCTTTGTAATGAGCCTTTGGATGTCCAGTTTGGACAATTTGGAAAAGCTAATTGTTTATAAAACAGTGTTTTGACTCATGCTTTGTGTTCTATGTCGTGGATATTTGGTACACGTTCTCGTGTGTTTCTCCGGGTGCATACAGATCTGGTGTTCTAACATCCGTCAAACCTTCCTGAGCAAGGTTAGATGAATGTTAGAACACCTAATCGATGTCGTGTACTTGGAGAAATGCGGGGAGGTGCTGCCGAATTTTCCACAGACATGGGACTAAGCATGAGTTATTCACTGTTTTATAAACATGTGCTTTTCTGAATGGGATAGGACCACTACCTGTTCAAGAGTGGAGGGGAAATATGTAGACATGTTGTAACATTCATGCATTCATATTTACATCGGCAATGCCTAATCACTGGTCATAATTGAAGGTGGTATACAGTACGATAATTCAGTCGTCATGTCAGTCGATCGAAGTTGGATGAAAAGGAAGAATGCTGAAGATTTTGAGTGTCGCGTTGACGAATTTCTCGACTTCGCTTATGCGCATCCTGCACATGTTGACCTTGATAAGATAAGGTGTCCGTGCGGTAGATGTGAGTTGTTGCACTGGAGAAAAAGAATTGAAGTAAAATGGCATCTTCGTCGGTACGGTTTTATGGGTGGATACACAAGGTGGACGCAGCACGGGGAAACGATAGTATTGTCGTCCAACCCGGCTAGTCAAACTGAAGTTAGGGAGGAAGCACGAGATATGATTATGGATGCTGGGCATGCTAATGTTGACTGGGGTAACGACAGTCCACAACCGCCGAACGAGGGGGCTCATCAGTTTTATGAGTTGTTGAGAGCTGCGGAAGAGCCGCTGTGGGATGGAGCTCCGAAACACACACGGCTGTCTGCGGTTAGTAGGTTATTACAGTTGAAATCAGACCACGGGCTGAGTGAGAAAGGTTTTAACGAGTTTGTTACCTTAATCAAAGAAATACTGCCCGAAAGTGAAAAGCTACCGCCGTCGTACTATGACGCGAAGAAGATGATGAGGAAACTTGGGTTGAGCTATGACCGGATAGATGCGTGCAATAACGATTGTGTATTATTCTGGAAAGAGAATAAGGATTTGTCACGGTGTCCAGTATGTGATCATTCGAGGTACAAACCGGACAAAGGGAAGAAGAAAAACATTGCATGGAAGATATTGCGATATTTTCCGGTCACACCACGGCTTCAGAGAATGTACTACTCCTCCAATACGGCTGAACATATGAGGGCTCACCGTGAGACTCGCAGCAACGATGCCGATGTGCTGACACACCCAGCTGATGGAGAGGCGTGGAAGGAGTTTGACCGCAGGCATCCAGTCTTTGCTCAGGAAGTTCGGAATGTTAGACTTGGTCTGGCAACCGATGGGTTCAACCCTTTCGGTCAGTCTACCACGCCTTACTCATGTTGGCCTGTTATTATTGTCCCTTACAACCTTCCACCAGGCATGTGCATGAAGAAGCCGTATATGTTCTTGTCGTTGCTTATTCCGGGGCCGAAGAGTCCCGGTAAGGACATAGATGTGTATTTAAGGCCGTTGATTGATGAGTTAAAACAGTTATGGAATCATGGAGTCGAAACATATGATGCATCCCTTAAACAAAATTTTCAGATGAGGGCTGCTTTGATGTGGACTATACATGATTTCCCCGCATTGGGAATGACGTGTGGCTGGAGCACACATGGGAAGCTAGCATGCCCTGCTTGTATGGGCGTGAACCCCGGTCATACGTTAAAGCACGGCGGAAAGGCCTCGTGGTTCGGATGTCACCGTAAGCTTTTGCCACCGGGCCATCAGTTTCGTAGGCAGAAGGATAAATTTGACGGGACAATCGAGCGTGAGGTTGTCACACTGGACTACCCATCTGGTGAAGAAGTACTCTCACACCTGGAGGCACTTGATACTGACATACCACACGGTAAGGGTGTGCCGGATCAGAAGATTCCAGGGTTCGGGAAAGAGCACAACTGGAGAAAATTTTGTATCTTCTGGGAGTTAGCCTACTGGAGGACGCTCGTTATCCGAAACAACATGGATGTGATGCATATTGAGAAGAACGTTTTTGATAATGTGTTCAACACAGTGATGAATGTCAAGGGCAAATCGAAAGATCACCTTAAAGCGAGAAGGGATCTACAACAGTTGGGTGTACGCCGTGAATTGCATCCTCGGACAGTCAGTGGGAGGACCATACTTCCGAAAGCACCTTACTGTCTAGACAAGAAACAAGTGGAGAAGGTCTGTCAGTGGGTTAAGAATTTGAAGCTTCCGGATGGGTTTGCGTCCAACATATCTCGTTGTTGCAATGTATCGGAATGCAAGTTCCAAGGGATGAAGAGTCACGACTGCCACGTATTCATGGAGAGATTCATTCCTATTGCCTTCCGGGGACTGTTGCCACGGGTTGTTTGCGAGACTTTGACTGAATTATCTCATTTCTTTCGAGATATATGCTCTTCTACGATCCGGGTGAGTAACATGGAAGTGCTTGAGAAGAACATTGTGGTGACGATTTGCAAGCTGGAGAAAATCTTCCCACCTTCGTTCTTTGATTCAATGGAGCATCTGCCTGTTCACTTGGCATATGAAGCTAAGATGGGTGGACCCGTGCAATATCGGTGGATGTATCCCTTCGAGAGGTAATCCTTAAATTGTTACAGTTGTTCGTTTACACTTAATGCGACATCTGTTATCATTGATATTCCACCTAACTCGATTCGCTAAACTTCTAGGTTCATGTTCCATTTAAAGAAAAAAGTCCGTAATAAGGCTCGGGTTGAGGGCTCAATTGCGGAGGCTTACGTAATGGAAGAACTTGTAAACTTTTGTAGTCAATATTTCGGGCCTGATGTTGGTACAAGGTTAAATCAACTAGGCCGAAATGACCCCGGAGCAAGCACAAATTTGGAAGGGCAATTGTCAATATTCAAGCAGTCAGGTAGTCCGTTCGGCCGAACGTATACTCGATGGCTAACGGATGAAGAGTACAGTGCTGCAACAATATATGCCCTTCTAAATTGCGATGAAGTTTCGGCATTCGTTGAGTAAGTTAAAGTCTTAATTCACTTACATTGTTGTACATAATTGAAAGTGTGTGTTAAGCGAGTCAACTATATTGGTTTGCAGTGAGTTCGATGCGGAATCTTTAATCACTGATCCCGCTGGACTTGAATCTCATCGGAAATCACAATTTGTACAGTGGTTCAAAATCCGTGTAAGATTGTTTAACGAAATTATATTATGTGTTATATACAGTTCTGTGGCCAATTAGTATACTGATTTATCCTTAATTTTTACCGTCATCTACAATAGGTTCAGTCAATGGATAGACCAGTGGCCTCCTGCTTGAAATTACTAGCCGAAGGCCCTAACAAACAAACATCCTGTTACGGAGGCTATATCATCAACGGGTTTAGGTTTAACGTAAAAGATGATGACCGAACAAAACAAACCCAAAACAGTGGAGTCTTGGTCAACGGCGACTGTTATGCCGAGAATTGCATGGACTTTTACGGAGAGCTAGATGAGATTGTTGAGCTAACATATCTGGGTTCCCAAAACCGCCTGGTAATGTTCAAGTGTACGTGGTTCGATGTCACATGCAGTAGAGGAATCCGTGTTAGCTCTCAAGGGATTGTAGATGTCAATGTCAAGTCAAGACTTGCATCAGACGAGCCCTTTGTGTTTGCTAGTCAAGCTGTACAAGTCTTTTACGCGGAGGACGTCGCCAATCCCAAATCTCATTGGTATACAACTATCAAGTCCAAGAAATTGCCCGTGACATATGACAGTGAGCTAGACTCCTTTCAAGCCGACCAACCACGTGTCTTGTTCCCTGTTGAGGTCAACAACGAGGAGGACGATCTTCCTCTTCCAACAACACTTCTTGTGGGAGAAGAAGTCGTAGATGATGACGCGGAAGACGTGGAAAGTGTTGGAGATGATGTGACCGAGTCTACTGATGAAGAGGATGAATTAGAAGATGAAGAGGACGACGAGGAAAGTGATGAAGATGATTCGCAAACTGAAAATGATTGACTTGTAATGTTGTAAAAAAAAAAAAAAAATGTAGTAACATTTTAGAACTTGGTGTTTATTGATGTGTTTTTGCACATCCGTTCATATATATATATATATATATATATATATATATATATATATATATATATATATATATATATATATATATATATATATATATATATATATATAGTGCCGATGATGATTTCTGCCAAATTATTGTTTTTAACGTGTTAATGTCTTTGTAATTTATCTATATGAAGTCAGATATGGATAGGATACGGGCTATTCGTGGCCGGGCTGGACGCCGAGCTGCTTCCTCCCCGGTGGGTCCCACCTCGTCATTGCCTACTGATGACGAGGCACATAGTGATCGCGGACTGGGGATAGGGCCCCAACCCCATCCCCAGCTCTAGCTCCAGCCCCAGCCCGAGCCGTCGCCCCAGCCCGACGCAGATTCATCCCACACGCGCGTGCATTCTCCATCTTCCGTGGGTTCTACCTCAGGTATAGTTGATAACGGTGTTTAGTACATTTTCGCTAGCCTTATATTTAAAGTATATTTGAACTGTATTAATGTCTGTGTTTTGTAGGATCTCGACGAGGCCGTGGTCCGACACGCGGGGTACGCATCGACCCCCAGCGTAAACAGAGAGTTACGCTCACGCAGGAGGGCCTGTAAGTACTAAAAATATCACCTCATGCCTTATATTTAAAATTTTGGGGTGTTAATTTATATTTGAACTGTATTAATTAATTTATTTACTTCTTTGGCAGGATCCTGGAGAATCTGGCGAGGACGAAGATCGGCGTTCTTGTGAAGGGCCGATTCTTCGAGCCACGCCTGTACTGGAAGGACTGGGATGCCGCTGCGAGGGAGGCCCTATGGGAGGAGTGGCTGGTACGGTGAAGTATTTTTTTCAGCGTTAGTAAATGTTTAATTACAGTTTGTTTTCTGGTCATAATTTGTGTTATTGAATGCCTTACAGGAGGGGTTTACGTTTGACACGCCTCAACAACAGGCCTTCTTTGCCTACATCGGCAAGAATTACCGCCGATGGCTCCACGACGCACGGGACCGGGCGAAGAAGCTGCTGCCCGAGGGTGCCCCGATGACGGAGATGACGAGATATCCCCCACATTGGATATCTCACCGTGTATGGGGGAGATGATAGATCGGTGGGCTGCGGATCCAGGCTGGGACGCCAAGAGTAAGAGCGGGGCCGAGAACAGACAGAACAGAGATCCGACGCACACGGGGGGGTCGGTGCCACACGACATCGTCCGACACATGAACGCGGTCGAGCACCCGGATCTGGAGGAGGATGAGGTCATAGCTCTGACCTATAGTCAGACGCACGTGCGGAAGAAGGACAAGGACGAGGTGCACCGGACGGGCGACTATATTTCAGATATTGCCCGGCGGATCGATGTGAGTCAATTTATTTAAGTTGTTAATGTTTTGTCTTTCTATCCTCAATGTCCGTTTCGTTAATTAATGCCCTAACATATCGTTAAACCACTATTTTTGCAGGCCTCGTATGAACAACTAAGGGGGTCCGAGCAGCAGTCCGGACAGCCATCAGCGTCCACTAGTACGGCTGCGAGTACTGGGGGGTTGAAGCGATGGCTGGATACGCCGGAGGTCGTGAATCGGCCGAAAGGCCGCATACGCGGCCTGCCTAGCACGACTGCTCGTGCCGTGATAGGAGCGTCCTCACCCCCTGCTGCCCCTCCACAGACACCGGCTCCTCAGCGTCAGTTGGACGACGAGGAGATCCAGCGCATTGCTACAGTGGTGGTGAGGATGATCAGGGAGCAGGGCACTGCTGGACATGCCGAGCCGGCCCCGGATCAGCAGGATCCAGATCCGGGACTCGGCAACCCCTGATGAGCCCCTTCCCGTGCCCGTTCCTAGCTTCCCCCCCGCCCCCCGTGCCTGGCTTGTACTCTTCTCTCCTCCCCTAACCGGCTGTATCCGGTTCCCGGCTTGTACATATGAGTCTTTTTTATAATAAACATTTTTTATGATTGATTATATGTACTTCTTTCTGTATTGATTATTGCGCGTTGTTGTTGAGAAATGAAAATTGTATTACAAGTCTGGGTAATTGAAAAATAAAATAAAAAAGTTGACTTTTGGCGACGGATTAATTCCGTCGCTAAATAAGCTTTTTAGCAACAGAATATTCCGTCGCTAAAAAATTATTCCGACGCTAATTTTACAAAAAAGAAAATAAATTAAAGTACTAAAAATATAATTAGCGACGGAATATCCGTCGCTAATTAAAAATAAATGCGTCGGAAAAAACTACATATTTAGCGACAGATTTCAAAATTTCGTCGCTAAAGTATTACTGACGGGCTTTTATAGGAGGGACTTTTAACGACGGTGAATCCGTCGCTAATTGTTTTAGCGACGGAATATAGGTTTTTAGCAACGGATGTGCCCGTCACTAAAAGCCTTTTTTCTTGTAGTGGTTCCAGCACCGGCTATAATTAGCTATAATTAGCCATAATTAGTCCTGATTAAGCATATTTTAATTAGGTTGATGATTAAATTTTTTATTACAGGTTTGGGCATTAAAAATTTGACTTTTAGCGACGGGTTAATTCCGTCGCTAAAAGTTAACTTATAAAAATCCCATTTAGCGACGGAGCACTCCGTCGCTAAAATATTTATCCGGTCGCTAATTTCGCAAATAAATTAAAATACGTAAAATAGAATTAGCGATGGATATTCCGTCGCTAATTTATAAATAAATTCATCGCAAAAAGTTCTATATTAAACGATGGATTTTATAATTCCGTCGCAAAACTTTTAGTAACGGACTTTTATACGAGAGACTTTTAGCGGCGGTAGTTCCATCCCTAAAGGTTTTAGCGACGGATTTATGGCTTTTAGCAACAGATTTTTCCGTTGCTAAAAGCGTTATTCCTTATAGTGGGAGAGAGAAAGAGAGTGAGAAAGAAAAAAAGGGAGAGAGAGAGAATAAGAAGAAAAAAAGAGAAAGAAAATGGGTGATGGGTGTGTGAGAGAGAGAGAGAGAGAGAGAGAGAAAGAGAGGAGAAGAAGAAGAAGAAAAAGAGAGAGAGAAAGTGGGTGATGGTCTGCATGAGAGTGAGAGAAAGAGAGAGCGAAAGAAAAAGAAGGAGAAGAATAATCAATATGCACTGGATCAGAAAATGTAAAAAAGGACAGCCCACGCGACAACGTAGACATGATTTATGTCCTTCTTTTTCCCATAATGATAATTGTACCCCTCTGATTTTTTAGTGACATTAGTTGTCCGTCAGTCGATGTACTGATTTTGTATATTTTTTCAAGCTTAGGTACTTCTTTGGCGCACCTTCAAAGTTGAGTACTAAAGTTGTACAAAATATAAAGTTGAGGATACAGTTTTGGGATTTGCCCTAAACTTAAACAGAGAAAACTGACTAGCTAAGAACAAGTCCATCAAATATATTCGACCCATCGAAATCTGCTGTGGACTAAATAAATAGTCTTTGATCCAAGCTTGAAAACTTTATCAAATTTTCACCGTAGCACAATCTTCCATTCAGGTTTACAAGAACTCGAGTTATCAACTCTTCTCTTTTTTTAACAAATTAGTTCAATAAATAATTCTAGGTATCTTCTTCAAGATTCTTGTAACTAATATATGAAAATAGGATTTTGTCAAAATAATTATGCTAAATCACAATCAACAATACGATAATGAATAATATAATAATCAAAGAAAAGGTTTAGGAGAGCCTGAAATTCAGTTGAGTCACGAAAAAACACGTTTCACTTGAAGAAGATACGCCCCAACATCTGCACTTGATTAACGATGTTTCACTCCAAAGATACAACCATCACTGAAGGAGTTTGGTACAAGCAAAAATCTATCTTGAGCCTTAGAGTATCCGTACACTCAATATAGTACGTAAAATATATATGTATGCTTTTGGAAGAAAGAATAAATGAAAGAAGAAAGAAGAGTGTTATCGTAGATAATAAAGTCTTGCTTTTTCCCTTCTGCCTTCTCACCTCCTTTTTCAAGACTTCTGACTTCTCATGTAATAGCTCTTTTGTTCGACGTACCGAAAAAATATAGTGGAGAGATTAAAGGCACATGTGGAGAAAAATTAGGAGAGAAAGTGAGTAGTTAAATTTATCACTAACCCATGACTTAGAAGACTTAGTCAAAAAGTCTTTTACTTAAATTAGGACATTACTAAATTTATTTATTTTATTTTTATAATCCAACACAAGTATTGCCGCAAAAGTGTACTTCTTTTTCGACTTGGGTACGTGGCGATACATTTGGCATCTCACTTCTCACCATGAGGGCAGCGAATATTAAGTGAAGGCCACTATTGAACATGATAATATTGTTGGACATATTTTCTGACAGCTTAAACTTTTAAAGCAACTTGTAACTTATAGTATTAGAGCTTCAGTTCCGCAAGTTGTTGGGTTCGATCTTTTCCGCTTGTATGTTTAGTCTCTCTTTATGAGTGCGATTTGCATTTAGTTTACTCTTATTGTGCAATTTGCATTCAGTTTATTTGTACATATGGCGGTGGTGCACCTTGATTTATTTCTCCACGTGCAATCAGGTGCTTGCACGTGAGAAAGAATATTAAGCATAACAACATTTTGAACCCATTTTTTTTAACGGCTTAAGTTTCTAGAACAATTAGTAACTTTAACGGCCACTGCCGGTGACATTCACCTTTAGGGAGAGGACTTAGATAACAGAATGGTCAACTTTATTGTTCAGGAGTTCAAGAGGAAACACAAGGAGGACATTAGTGGAAATCCAAGAGCTCTTATGAGGTTGTGGATTTCCTGTGAGAAAGCTAGCCCCGTACGTTTATCATATTCGTTTTCTACTTTTAGCAATGACGATGAAAAAGATTCTTTTTTTTGCGTACTTTTACCATTTTATGTTTTCGTTTTGGATAAAATTACTCAAATAGTAACAAAAAACTGAAAACACCTAAAAGGTGTTTTCAGCTGTTTTTCACTCAAACTTAACTCAATATAAGAAAAAATAGCTAAATTTTTTTTTGTGAAAATGATAAAAGTACAGGAACATGTTTTCAAACTGAATATGAAAATCGTGAAAATGAAAACAGAAAATAAAAACAGAAAACAAATATGGTAAGCGTACGGGGCCTAAAAGAACTCTCTCATCTGCAGTTCAGACCCACATTGAAGTCAGATTGTTTGTTTGTTGAAGGCATTGATTTCTAGAATCGGTCTTCATCCGTAAACCAACCAAGAAGTTTCGTTTTAGTCTCTAGACTCGGTCTTCATCGGTATTTTCTAAGGAAATTTGAAAATTATATAAATGATGATTTAGTAGAAAGATAATCCTAATTTACTTCTTGACCAAAGTCGGATACCAAGTGCTTGTGATGTTTAGTTTATGGGAAATGATTGATAGCTATTACTTCCAAATGTACCACTTTGCACTTTGTATTAACCCTGAACTTTTAGTTGAAAATCACCCAAAATTGGAATATTATTAACCGTTTTTCTTGAGATATTTGCTCGATCATCCATACAAATAACCATATATCTTCAAGCTTTCGGGCTTTTGACTAATTACTTATCTCATTTGATTTGTTTCGACGTTTTTTTACAGCGATTGAAACTTTATAAACGTATATTTGGAATAGCGATAACGTAGCACACTCGTACTAAGACTCGTACTAGGGCATAATCAGTAAAAGTGATCTAAACAAAACACTACATGAAGTATTACTGTCAAGTATCAACATCTTTGAGAGTAAAATGTTTAACATTTTATTTTCCGGTTTGGTCCCTTTATTGACGCAGTACCAGCTGCACGTGACATGCTTCAGTTGCGTTATTATATAATTTGGTCAAAGAAGTCTGCTGAAATTAAAGAAAGCTCGGCCCTACCTAAATGATGACCAACAATGCACGATCGAAGTCGGTCCGCTCTTCCGAAACTTCCCATCTCCATGTTGGAAAGTGAGACCTTGTTTGCTACCTCTCCACAATTGCTGCATAAATGATACCCAAAACTAACCTAAAGTTGCAAACTCCACTCTTCTAAGTCCTTTGGTCCCTCCCTTCCGGCCAACCCTTTTGTGGGTTACTGCCTTTTGGAGGAGAAGGAGACGCTTGCCAGAGTAAGTTTCCCTCCCAGCTCTCTCATCGTGAATGGTTTACCTGCTCATCCATGCTTAAGTCAAGGTAGATAGTTGAAATTGCCGGGCCTGATCTGGGTAATGAAGTCAATTAAATGTTTTCGTTTCCCTTAGAACTTTTCAAGTCTCCTCTTCTGTATTAAGGTCTTGTGATTCACGAATTTGTGGGGGGTGGGGGGGTATCGTAGCAGAAATAGGATATCTCCGGTGTACATTACGTACCAAACAGAGATTTTTTTACTTGTTTTTTTTAAGTAAACCTGGTGACTCAATTTTAGTGGTGAACATTCCAATTGGTGAAGTCAAACCATTCATTCTGTACCATTTAGAAACATATCAAACCAAACAATCTAATCGATTTACTTTTTAAATAACTGAAAATCAATTCTGCCAGTTTCTTTTGGAACTTTTGAACTAATTAAAGCCAAACAGAATACAATTTATCAAACTATAAAAAAACATACATAATTACATACTTACATATACATATATGGATGCATCCAACTATACATATATAAAACCATGGACGGAGTTAAATGATTAATCTTTTTTTTCTCCCTTAAAATGCCTTTTTAAATTGAATTTTTCATTAAAAAAAACCTAGCGGTGATTAGTGGTGTTTTGGATTAAAACTTTTTTTTCTCATTAAATTCCCTTTTTAAATTGGCGTGTTAGTAAAAATTGAGGTTATTTCTGACTTCTTATAGGATATCAAGCCTCTTTCCTTAAAACACCCTTGTTGGAATATATGCTTTGTTAGATCTAAGGATTTTTTTGACTTTTGTCTTAAAACTTTTATTTCGTTAAATACCCTTTTAAAATTTTTGGTGATATTAAAAAATAAGGATGTTTTTTTATTTCTCATAGAATATCATGCCTCCTCCCTTGAAATATCCTTATTAAAATATATTTTTTTATTAGAGCTAAATGTTGTTTTGACTTTTACCTATAGATATACATATATAAAAACACTGACGTGGTCAAATGGCAAATTTTTATTTTTTTCCTTAAGATGCCCTTATGAATTGAAGTTTCCATAAAAAAAAATTAGTGGTGATTAGGGTGTTGATTGTTTTGACTTGGATCAAGATCATATTCTGTATAATAAAATTGTTGTACAACATTTAGCCATAAAAAATTGTCACTGATATTGAATTTATAATGATAGTTTTTTGTCAATAAAAAATATTTAGCGGCATTTTTTTGGTACAACACCTTTTCTGTACAACAGATGATTCTGATCCTTTTGACTTTTGTCTTAAAAATTTTATCATTAAAAACCCTTTTTGAGTTGAGTGTTATTAACAAATACGAATGTTTTTTTTTATTTCTCATAGAATGTCAAACCTCTTCCATTAAAAAACCCTTATTACAATATATTCTTTTTTTTAGAGTTAATGATTGTTTTGACTTTTATTATAAAAAAACAAAAAAGGAAGAGAAAAGCCTCGTAATCCTTTAACATTACCCCAGCTTTTTTTTTTATGAAAGCCTACCGCCTCACTCACATTTAAAGTAAACTGTCTTAGATCTACTACATCTTCTCCATCAAGTTCGCCTAGAGAAAATAGCTTGTAGAGAACATAGCTTTACCAGAATACCTAAACTAAATTGAAAATTTTGCTAGAATCTCAACCTTTTTTAATTTTGTATTTCATATTTGTATGTTGATGTGTATGTTATAGATTTGAATTTTTGTACATATATAAATTTCAATACAAACATATTAGTACATTAAAGCTATTGTAAATCTGAAGTTTAATTCTAGTTTTTGAATGCAGGCATATTGGGTTAAAGAAGCTATCGTAAAAGTGAAGCTTTTTAGAATTATTATTAAATGCATATGTAATCTTGGGGTTAAATGGCTAAATTTTTTTTATTTTTTTTTGTTTAAGATGCCCCTTTTAAATTTATGTCTTCATAAAAGATAATTGGTAATTATAGGTGTTTTTCACTTAAGTTTTTTTCCCCACTAAATACCCATTTTAAAGTGAGTGTTATTAAAAAAATAAGGGTGCTTTTGACTTCTATTAGGATATCAAGTCTCATTCTTTAAAAAACCATTATTGAAATATATGATTTTGACTTTTACAAAGAAAAAAAATATGAAAATCCTATAAAATCACTCTTAAATTCCTGCATGCTCTCTCAGAGGCCGTTTGGAATTGATTCTTAAAAGTAGATTTTGATTAAATCATAATTATTTTTTAAAATCAGCTTTAATTCATTTTAAGTATGATAGATTAAAAGTTATTGAAGGTGTTTGGATGAAAATGGATTAAAGTAGGTTGAGTATGACAAAATTACCATATAGTGTATTCAATTTGAAGTGGAGCATTTAATGTCTGATTATATTTAAGGATATTTGGGTAATTCTTTTGGTCAAACCTGATTCTCTAAAATTGATTAAATCTTAATCCAAGAAAGTAGGGATTATGAATTTAATCAGTTTTGAGCACATTGAAGCAGATTTAATCAGTACACCTCTTTTTGCCAAACACTTCAAAGCTGATTTATTCTGAATTTAATCAGGTTTGACCATTCTAGAATCAATCTCAAACACCCTCTCAGTACTGATAAAATTCCTATCAGAACCTATCGCCTCCATGCATGTAAACTAAACTACTTTAGAGTTTCAACATCTTCTCCATCAAATTTGATTAAAGAAAATAACTTGCAGATAACAGGGTTTTTTTTGTAGGCTTTTAGAAGAAATGCAACATATCTAAACTAAATTGAATATTTTGTCAGAGAGACTATCTTTTTTTTTTAATTTTGTATGTCATATTTGTCTGTTGATACGTATACATATTCAAATTATTTTGTATGTATATAGATTTTAACACAAACATATTAGAACATTGAAACTCTTCTAAAGCTGAAGCTTAACTGTAGATTTTACACACCGACATATTTGTGTAAGAAACCTATCATAAAATTGGAGTTTTTTTTTTATAGATATTTTTTAATGCATAAGAATCTTTAGATCATATCATTTTGCTCCTGATTATAATTTGAATTCGTCCTCCGGATATCATACCATTCTACTCTTAATATAATTTGAGGGCTCCTGCCTTGATGTATGAAGTAAGTTTCTCAAACAGCTTTGTAAATTTTAATTTCGCATGCTCGTCCATGTGGCTTGGTAGAAGCTCATGGGTAGGGAGTTCGAGATATGTAAGTTTCGAAAGCCTGTAAAAGACAAGAGTGTTAGAATTGATATCAAACAGTGGAAGTTCGAAAATTGCATGATTTGTTGAGCATATTACTAGAAGATCGAAAACTGCACGATTTGGTGAGCTTATTACTAAAGGAAACAAGAACATATCTGCTCTAACTTCTCGCAATAGCCTATACTTGTTCTCCCTCTAGTGTTTTTTTTTTTTTTTCCTCTTTTTCTTCTTTCCCAATTTTTCCTTTAGGTTGGTTCTGGACATATGGATGACAGAATTGTGCAAATATACCTAATCGTAATGCGGCGGTTCCCAATCAGAAGATGGACTGTATCTTACGGAAGAATTTTTTTATTTAGAAGTTAATTGTCAATGTAACACAATTGCGTCACACATAACTAAAGGGTTTCAATTGGAGGATTTATTGCGCTGGTCCTTTCAATCATCTGTTTGGTTGAACCTAATGATTTCTAGCACTTCGTTTGTTAAGTCATTGTCCTTACATTTATGATTACTAGGTTCCCTTCGAGGCGAAGTTGACCAATAAATGTTTTGGCGGCAAATAGATACTTGCCAATTTAGTACATAAACACATCGTGCCAATTTAAGCAAAGTACATAAGAAGGGGAAGCAATAAAAGGAAAAGAAAGAGAAAAAGATTGAGTTTACCTGGCATGGTTTGCTATCAAGTATGATGTCCGGTTGGGAAGATAGAGAGATAGCAGGAGAAAGAGAGATAAACCGTGGTTTTATAGTTCATGGATTAGGACACTAAATTAAAGTTACACATAGAAGTTGTAAACCAGGCAAAAGACTCAAAAGATCTTTTCAGTAATCATCTGTTCTCATCTCAACAGCTGACTAAAAATAGTGTTCCTTCGCAAACTGAGAGCTACTTTGCACACAAAATCTACTACCCTCTTCTGTTCCCACAACAAACTTCCAACGTTTTTGAAGCTCGATCGGTTCAGTATTTGCATTTAATTTTCTGATACTTGTGACGTGAATATACGTAGTTTCAGAATGGCAAGGACAGGTGATCAAGGTCCAGCAATTGGAATTGATCTAGGAACGACCTACTCTTGTGTGGGAGTGTGGCTGCACAACCGTGTTGAGATCATCGTCAACGATCAAGGGAACAGGACGACACCATCCTGTGTCGCTTTCACGGATACCGAGCGTCTAATTGGCAATGCTGCGAAGAACCAGGATGCCATGAACCCAACCAACACTGTCTTCGGTGAGTAGTAAATGCTATGTAAATATTTATATTGTTCTTTATGTGGTATGTTCAAGTGGTAAACGTTTAAGTACATCAAACAGTTAGGATATATTGTTGCACTCTAAAAATAAATACAAACTTTTAATGGTCTAATGTAACTGTTTTTGGATGTCATTTGGGGTCATATCTGATGTTGTGCTAAAAACTTGACTCTATGAGTATTTCGATCTAAGTTCATTCAGAACTGGAGTTGAATTTAAAATGCGTTATCTACGGATACAACTTTTTCATAAAGAGAGCACTTTCCTTTTGTGCAGGTTCATTTTTATGTTCTGCTCATGAGGAGTAGCCCACTCTTACCAGTAGTAGAACATCAGATGTATATATTTTGGTTATTCAGTCCCTAAAATGTTACCCAGAGTATAATAATGTTGCTAACAGCCTTGAATGCTTTATACGTAACCTTGCATCATTATATCTTCCCTGACAACTAATCGACAAAAACGAAGGAAAATGCATAAATATGGTTGTACTTAGAATTTTTGTCTAGCGTCATCAATGGTTATACAACATGCTTCCTTTATGTAGTTTTCATTTTTGTGATTGTTTTAACAGGTGCCAAGCGATTGATTGGTAGGCGATTTAACGATACATCGGTGCAGAGCGACATTAAGCTCTGGCCATTCAAAGTTATTCCTGGCGCTGATGACAAGCCCATGATTGCAATCACATACAAAGGCGAAGAGAAGCAACTTGCGCCTGAGGAGGTCTCTTCCATGGTCCTCGTTAAGATGCGTGAGACTGCTGAAATTTTCCTCGGATCAAATATAAAGAATGCTGTTGTGACTGTCCCTGCCTATTTCACTGACTCTCAGCGCCAGGCTACAAAGGATGCTGGAGCTATTGCAGGCCTCAATGTGACACGTATTATCAACGAGCCTACCGCTGCTGCCATTGCTTATGGTTTTCTCCGAAAGGAATCTATTATTGGTGCAAAGAATGTGCTTGTTTTCGATCTTGGTGGTGGTACTTTTGATGTGTCTCTCCTCACTATTGAAGAGGGTAAAATTGAAGTGAAGACCACTGCTGGTATCACTCACCTTGGAGGAGAAGACTTTGATAATAGAATGGTGAACCACTTTGTGAAGGAATTTAAGAGGAAGCACAAGAAGGACATTAGCGGAGATCAGAGAGCTCTTAGGAGGTTAAGGACTGCTTGTGAGAGGACTAAGAGGAACCTCTCAACTACTGCACAGACCACAATTTCAGTCGATTGCCTGTTTGAGGGTATTGATTTCCAGATGAATATTACCCGTGCCAGATTTGAGGAGCTTAACATGGATCTCTTTAGGGAGTGCATGGAACCGGTTGAAAATTGTTTGAGGGATGCTAAGATGGACAAGAGCAGTGTCGATGATGTGGTCATTGTTGGAAGTTCTACTAGAATTCCCAAGGTGCAGCAAATGCTGCAAGATTTCTTCTCAGGAAAGGAGCTTTGCAGGAGCATTAACCAGGATGAGGCTGTTGCCTATGGTGCTGCCATTCAAGCTGCTATTTTAGATGGAAGATTTCATGACCTGTCGCTTTTGGATGTCACACCTCTCTCCCTCGGATTAGATAACAGCGAAGATGATATGAGTGTTGTCATTCCAAGGAATACCAGAATTCCCACCAAGAAGGAGGAGGAGTTCGTTACGAGTTGTGACAACCAGGATTCAGCGGCTTTTCCAGTGTACCAAGGTGAAAGAGCGCGAAGCAAAGATAACAACTTTCTAGGTAAGTTTGAAGTTACTGGCATTCCACTAGCTCCAAAAGGCCGTGTGAAGTTCAATGTCTGTTTTGAGATAGATGCAAATGGTATATTGAGGGTCTCTGCCGAGGAAAAGTCAACTGGCCAGAAGAACAAGATCACTATCAGCGACTTTGACGGAAGATTGTCCGAGGGACAGATTAAAAAGATGATACAGGAGGCTGAGAAGTACAAGGCCGAGGATGAGGAGCACAAAAAGAGGTCTGAAGCAAAGAATGCCTTGGAGAACTATGCATACAAAATGAGAGATACGTTTGAGGATTCCAAGTTCTCTGGAGTCGACAAGAAGAAGATTCATGATTCCATTAGCCAGGTGATAGAGTGGTTGGACAGGAACCAGCTTGCAGAACCTGACGAGTTTGAGGACAAGATGGAAGAGCTCGAGATTATCTGTATCCCCGTTATTGACAACATATAACAAGATGCTGGTGGTGCCCATTTCATGAACTAATCGTCTTCAACTTTAAGTTCTTTAACAGCTGTGATGCATGTGGGAAGGTGGTAAATTGTTTTGTCTACCCATGTCGCGACCTCAAGAATTTTTTTTTTTTTGATTGAACGGAACAGTAATACAACTTAGTTACGCGGGTATTCCACCCCAATTACATCTGCTAGAAGCAGAGGGCTAATTTCTATCGGGGGTTGGTTGAGGTAAACAAAATCCCCATCATATCTAGAACCTAGATTGGCAAGCTTATCAGCACATTTGTTGCCCTCTCTAAAAATGTGTCTTATACGAGATTTAGTCGCTATGAGCAAAAAGCGGCTATCTCTAATAATATTAGATAACGGATGAACAGACTCGAACTCCGGTGAAGTTAACAAATCTTTCGCCATAAGGGAGTCCGTTTCAACCATCACTTCAAGGAGCTGCTGGTCTTTGATAATTTGGAGAGCTTTATAAACTCCAAGTAGTTCAGCTTCCAAGCTGTCATCAGTGGGCAGGCTGCCAAAATATCCTCCTTTCCAGTGCCCCTTGTCATCTCGGAGCTCACCGCCATAACCCCCTCTTTGATTTCCTTTAGCATAGCCATCTGTGTTGAATTTAAGTGTACCTGCAGAAGGCAATAACCATTTTATAAGCATAGGAGTTTTGCTAGGGGGGGGGGGGGGGGGCTTACTGTTAACATTATCCAATTCAGTGGCCAGTTCAAGAATTCTCTTCCAGGCTTGCCAAGCAGGCACTATGATCCCTTCAATGCTTTCTTTATTGCGATCCTTCCAAATTTGCCAGATACAAGCTAAGAAAACAGAATTCCAGGAAGAGTTCATGAAACTCTGGTTACTACAAACAGTTAAATTCCTTTTGATCCAATCCATAGTACTGATTCGCAAGTCCTGCTCAAAGAGATTGGAATCAAATAAAGAAGTCCATATGCTTTTAGCTTTAGAACATTTCCTAAGTGTGTGATCCATGGTTTCAGCTTCTATTTTACATCTATTGCAAATAGCACTGGGGCTGATGTTCCTAATAGCTCTCATCTCATTAGTGAGAAGCTTCCCATGATTGATAATCCAAAGGAAGAATTTAAATTTTGGGGGGATCTTGAGCCTCCATATCCAACCACAATCAGGGTAGGGGGCATAGTTCACATCCAAAGAAGTAGCTAATCTATAAGCACTAGAAGTAGAAAACTTACCATTTCCAACAGCCCCCCAAACAGGAAAATCCCTCTCAGGTTGAAGAATAGATAGGTGGATCCTAGTGATGGTCTGGATCAGAAAATTAGGTATAAACCTAGAGAGCTCCTGGACCTTCCAACTCCCATCTTGAGAAATAAAATCATCAACAGTCAAGTTAGGCTCTAAGTCAGGGTTAGGATTAAAGGGCCCATTACCCGCCCACCAGTCTTTCCAAAAGGAGATGGACTTGCCATCCTGGACATTCCATTGAACCCCCACATTAAGAATAGGTATGGTAGCTCTAATACTTCTCCAGATGTGAGATCCCCCACTTTTCTTTGGCCAAGTTCTATGATTAGCACCAGCAGAATATTTGGCTTTGATAACTTTAACCCACAGGTGGTCCTCATTGGTGAGCAGCTTCCAGCTAATCTTGGAAGTCATGGCCAGGTTGTTTAATTGAGCTTTCCTAATATTAACACCTCCATATCTTTTAGGCTGGCAGACACTGTTCCAATTGACCAAATGAATTTTCCTAACAGCAGCAGTATCCCCCACAAGAAATTCCTATTTATCCTATCAATCTCCTCAGTAGTCTTTTTTGGCAGCAGTTGGGTTTGCATCACATGGTTAGCCATAGTGGATGTAACAGATTGAATTAAAGTGGCTCTTCCAGCCAAGGATAAGAACTTGGTTTTCCAACCAGCCAATTTGCTCTGCATTCTTTTGATTATACTATCATACATGCCTCTAGACACTCTCTTATGGACCATAGGTATTCCCAGATAAGTACCAATATTAGAAGTGAGGGGGATACCACATCTAAGGCTAAGCTCCTTGGCCCTAAGACTAGGGATATTAGGAGATACATGAAGCTTAGACCTCAGGAGATTCATCTTTTGACCAGACATCGAGCAAAAATCATTTAAGATATGCATGAAAGTATCACAATTATAATTACTCCCAGAACAGAACAACATAAGATCATCAGCATAAAATAAATGAGAAATAAAAGGCCCAGATTTAGAAGCCCTCAATCCCAGGCATTTTTTAACCTTGTTAATCTGGTGAATCATATGAGAAAGTCTCTCAATACACAAAGCAAAAATATAAGGGGATAGGGGGTCTCCTTGTCTGAGACCCCTACCAAGCTTGATAGGGGGCAGGGGTTGACCATTCCAGAGAATAGACATGGAGGCACTAGTAATGCAGCTCATGATGATCTTAATCCAATTCTGGGGGAAGTTAAATATCCCCAGAGTTTGTTCAATGAATTCCCAGCTCATTCTATCATAGGTTTTTTCAAGATCTATCTTAAAAATCATCCCACCTTTCTTTCCTTTGGTATGCTTAAGGGTATGAATGATCTCTTGAGTTATGATGGTGTTATCTATAGTAGATCTACCAGGTATGAAACTACATTGGGCAGGGCCAATGATTTTATGCAACAAAGGTCTCATTCTAGTCACCAAAATTTTGGACAGGGCTTTATAAGTGACATTTAGGAGACTTATAGGCCTGAATTGAGTAATTTCTTGAGGAATATCAACTTTAGGAATCAGGGTCACATAAGCAAGATTATTCTCACTAGGCATAATCCCACTCTCATAGCAATTCTTGATGAAATTGCAGCAAGACTTCCCAACAATTTCCCAGTACTTGTGAAAGAAAAAACCATTGAGACCATCAGGTCCCGGGGCTTTGAAAGGGCTAATATTGAGAAAAGCTCTATGTATCTCATCATCAGCTAAAGGGGACCCCAGCATCCTTGATTCAAAATCCTGGATCTGGGGACCCCTAACATCACTATAAATATCACTAATGTTCTGGTGATCCAGGATTTCCTGGCTAAACAAAGCCTGGAAATAATTGCTTAAATGATTCACGAGGTCCTCCTGATTAGTTAGCCAATTCCCAGAATCATTCAAAAGGGTTTCTATCTTATTCCTTTTCCTTCTAATCACAGTAGATATATGAAAATATCTAGTATTCCTATCTCCTAACTCCAAAGACTTGATCCTAGATTTTTGGAACCAGAAAATTTGCTCTTGAAGCAGAGTACTATTATACTCATTTCTTAGCTCCTTCTCAAGCAGCTGGAGGTTATGGGAAAAATTAACAGCTAAAGCTTTCTGAATACCAAAGATCCTCGACCACAATCTTTTTTTTCTGTGAAAGATATTCCCAAAAGTATTCTTGTTCCACACCTGGACTCTATCTCTAAACAAGGTAATGTTCTGACTAAGATCATGAGAGTTATTGGTAGGCTTCCAAGCTTCTTCCACGATGGGAAGAAGACCTTCATGGGAAGCCCAGGCAACCTCAAATCTAAAAGGTTTAGGGTTGTTCGAATGAATTAAACTACCAGAGCAACTCAAAAACAAAGGGCAATGATCAGAAGAAATTCTAGGGAAGTTGTACACCTGAGTTCTGGGGAATTTGAAGCACCAGTCGGGGTTGGCCATAGCACGATCCAGCCGTTTTTGGATATTCGCAATTCCTTTTCTTCCATCAGTCCAAGTAAGCTTTGGTCCGCAGCATCCCAGATCAACCAAATTGCAGCTGTTAACGTTGTCGTTGAATCTCTTGATACGACTACAGTCCAGCAACTCTTGATTTCCTTTCCTTTCGCTCAGATCCGCAATATCGTTGAAGTCCCCCCCAGCATCCAAGGGAGAGAGATATTTGCCGCAAATTTCTTTAGGACCTCCCAGAGATCTTTGCGCTTAGACCAGTTAGGGCTGGCATAAACCGCGGAGAGGATCCAATCGTCGGCACTAGGGTTAGACACAAGGGCATGCACGACTTGAGGATGGGCCTGGATAATCGAAAGCTTCATGCTTCTGGAATTCCATAACAGCCATATTCCCCCAGATCTACCTTCGGGGTCCATAGCAAAATGATCAGAAAATTCCAAGTCGATGAAGAACTGTCCCATCTGCTCCATCTTCACAATAGGTTCAAAAATAGCCACCACAGAAGGTTTGAATCTTCTAACCATTTCTCGAAAGTCACGTTTGAACTTGTTGTTGCCGGCACCATTACAATTCCAAAACATAAAATCCATAAAATAAAAGGGGGGTGGGGAGCAAAAAACGGGAGCAAAAAGCTACTCCTGGTGATCCATTTGCTGGTTCTGGCCATCTTTCATGGCTATTCGTTCACGACGGTGGATTCTAGAACCCTTAACCTTCGGCGATTCTCTAGAAACCTCTTCAGGTAGCTTAGACACGGAAAAGCTCTCAGATCTGCCACGTCTCGCCTCGGGAGAAAACGATCGATGACGATGAGAGGGGGATTGCAGACGGGTGCTTTCAGGTTACTGCTTTGAAAAAGGGGGTTTGGGTGGCTCTCTCTCATGGGTTCTATCTGGGTGTGCAATGATGGTCTCCATTAACACCGGAAGATCAGTGCAGGGAACCTGGTTTGGGCGGTGAACAGACGGGGTGATCCCGAGATGCGTGGGGTTGGGCGAAATGCTGGAAGGTTGAGCGGCTAGAAGACTATTCATGGGTTTACTTATCCCAATAAGGTTCTACGGTTGCTCCTCCACCGTGGGATCCCTTATATCATCTGAGGGCCAGATTTGACCCTGAATGGGGAAGCTGGGTGGAACCAATAGGGCCACGGTATCCTGGGCCATGCTTCTAGGGCTGGCCTGTGTGCTCCTTGGGCTGGACTGTATAGGTTCAGGGCTTGGAGGTTTCATATTTTCACTTCGGCTTCCAGATGGTTCCCCCGTCTTCTGCAGGGCTTGAAATCGGTTTGATTTTTGGGCCACATAGTTGGGCCTCACCACAGGCTGTCTACGAGGCCTTCTCTTAGCTAACATCCAAGGCCCAAATTCATTTTTATCCGTAGGCT
Organism: Escallonia rubra; assembly: GCA_033065855.1. Lineage (NCBI taxonomy): Eukaryota > Viridiplantae > Streptophyta > Magnoliopsida > Escalloniales > Escalloniaceae > Escallonia > Escallonia rubra. The sequence goes on from JAVXUO010002241.1 coordinate 99,251, forward strand.
CAAGTGTCCGTTGTAATTGATCCGTTGTCACCCTTCCTTCATCCATGTGGCTGATGACGTCAGTCCTCCGTGTATCAGGTTGGGCAGTCCTGGATGGGTTTTCCGGCATCTTCATTCTCTTCTCCGGGCAAAGTTCCCGGCGATGGCCAACACGCCCACAGCTAAAACATATGTTGTTCAAATACTCGTATTCCACCTTGAATTCCATCCCACAAATCACGAAGGTAGGAATTAGGGATTGACTTAGATCCATCTCTACGCAGATCCGAGCAAACTTACCCCGGATTGAAGTCGCAGTATTTAGGTCTATTTTCAGAGGTTTGCCAAATCTTTTGGCAATCTTCATCAACACCCTTTCGTTGTAGTATTCAATTGGCAATTCAGGGGGCCGAATCCAAATAGCAGTTCTGGTTGCCGTGGCTTCGGATGGCTTGAAATTCGGTTCCCACTTTCGAACCGTGAGGTAGTGATTGAGGATTAACCAAGGGCCTCCACTTGCTACATATTGATAGTCTTGTAGGTAATCGAATTTCACTAAGAAAAAACCCCCCTCCAGATCAATGAGTTCAAAATCCCCTTGTAGGTTCCAAATGGAGCGAAGTCTTGTGGAAATAGCACGATATCCTATCGATTTGCCTAGAAGCTTAACAATGAGGGTACCTTCCCATTTCTTCCGGATCTTCCGGATGAGATTTGACGACAAGGAAATGTTGGGTCTTAGCGGGGTATCAGTAATCTCACCAAAATGAGAAGTGATATTCAGGCTGCGTTCTTCTTCGTCTTCGTCAGACGTCGAATCTTCCATGTATCTCTCGAAATCTATCTCTCTTCCTTGGGAGTTAGACACGATATCCCGGTAGGACGCAGGTTTCGGGATGTCCGGTCGAGGGGGTTCTGTCGCCCTAGACTGAAAATCAGTTTTCGGAGACGAGGGAGGACTTGGTTCCTTCATAAGACGATCTGTTCTCGGGGAGAGCTGGTAGCCATGACCTCTACAAGCAGGTTCCTCCGCCTCGCCTGGTTCGGGATCCATTCTTACTAGCCTTTCTTAGCAGAGCTTTCTTTCTTAACAGAGCTTTCTACAGTAGAGAGCTTTTTTTTGTTGGCACACATATACGCGACCTCAAGAATGTGAGCCACCTATTCAGGGGATAAAAACACCAGATCTGATCCGATGGACTATAAAAGAACCCGCCCCACCTCGGCATTCCTCGATCTATGCGGCCAAGAAATAAGCTACTTTTTGATTTATGTGTTGCAAAAAAATAAAAAGGAACGCAAGCTGAACGTGTAGTTTCTTCCAATATATTGGAGTAAGCAAAACCTGGGAAGTAGTAAAGAAAACTCTCAACTATAACATTTGTTTGTAGAATAACTTGTGGACATCTTATTAGGACACATTACAAAAAACTGTCCATTTAGCGCGGGTTGCTAAAGGAGAAAATGCGATCACTAAACCGTTTTCGCTAAACTTTAGCGACCGCGTTGACCATATTTAGTGACTGCCCACGCGGTCGCTAAATATTTTTAAAATTTAAATTATTTTCTATTTAACGACCGCTTTTTCTAATTTAGCGACCGATATTGGGTCGCTAATTTTTTTATTTTAAATTTGTTTTCCTTAGCAATCGCTGTGTATAATTTAGCGACCGCAAATCGTGGTCGCTAAAGTTTTTTTTTAAATTTAAAATGTTTTTGTTTAGCGACCGCAGTTTTTAGTTAGCGACCGCGATATACGGTTGCTAAACCTGGGTTATGCTTTGAAAAATTAGGTCTGTTTTGACCTGTCCAAAATCAATTCAACAACATGTCCCAAAATCAATTCAACAACCTATCCTAAAGCCAATTTAACATGTCCAAAACCAATCCAATCCCTTGTCCCGCATTCATTCAAACAACCTGTCGAAAACTTATATACTCTACACATCCAAAAACAAGTCCCATAGTCATTTCAATACATCAATCTGAAACCAAGCACATCAAGTTTTACATCATCAAACTATAAACACAGGCCATTAAAATCACGTCGATGTGACAAAGAAAAACGTCAACTCCCAAGTACATATACAGTCTTCAACCAAAATTAAAAAAATGAGTCAAGTATATGTTGATGAGCTACACAACTACAAACAATACATAAGACCCCAAAAACATACTAGCCGGTAGACGCACTAACCCCGTCATCATCATCTTCTTCATCCCTTGTTGAAGACAGATGCCATTAAAATCAATTGCCCAATTAGTAATACATCTTTTCGAAAGATGTTTTCTTGCATGTCCAACTTGTCCATGCACTTTGTTAGGGAAAATAAGAGAAGTATTTTTAGGTAAAATCTGGTATAATTTGTCGAATAAAATTTTAATAAGATGCGTAGAATTTGCTTACTTGGCAACTATTGTGATCTATTGATAAAAGTAATCCATTAGTGTGATTATGAAAAGTTAAATAAAAAGTTAGATATAGTTCAATTAATAGGTTATAATACGATGTATGTAGAAAAATTGAATTAGAAAATTAGATGGAGTTTAGTTTAAAATACTATAAGTTAAAAATTACTGGAAAGTTCGGAATAAAAAGATGCCATTTGGTGCAAAACCAAACCCAGACTAATCTTTTCTATGGTTAATATTAGTATATTGATATTGTTTGTGACCTTGAGAACAATGTCTCTAGGAAAAGTTAAACAAAAAATTAGATAGACTTTAGTTAATTGGTTGTCATACAATCTACCCAACAAAACTAAATACCATTAGTAGGTAGAGTTTAGTGTGAAATGTTTTAAGTAACACATATTCAAGAGTTTAAATTAAGACGATGATATTTGGTGTAAAATAAGAGTTAGGCTCGTCTTTTATAATTTTTTTTATTGACTTATATTGATTGATGTTGATGAAAAGTAAAAGTAGGTAGGTCTCGATAAATGAGGAGAGCCTTACAAAACTAAATACCATCAGAAAATGTCACGTAAGGGTCTAATTCTTATATGCCATCAGTATTCAGAGGTATTTAGCTCTTGCCATATAGATGCAGAGTTTTGTAGCCTAAATAAATTATTTACCAAGCAAAAATAGTTGAACTTATGCATCCTGAACATAGTGCAGAGTGATTCTTCGATACAGTAGGGACGAGACAATGGCGACAACACACTGAAAGTTTAAAGAAACATTATAGCATTTTTCTATCGCAATAGGTCCCATTATTTTCTCCAACTTGCCAAATCATGTGGCCACTTGAATTGAAAATAAAGCTGCAACTTGCAAGAAATAACTGAGAATGGTAGTAAAGTACACCAACTAAGAAGCTTGGTTTTAGTCTTCTAGACTCGGTCTTCATCCCTATTCTATGATATATGATGGTTTAATAGAAAGATAATCCTAAACTTCCCATCTCTATGTTAGTAAGTGATCCCTTATTTGCTACCTCTCCACATTTGTTGCATAAATGTACCCAAACTAACCTATAGTTGCAAATCCAACCCTTTTGTGGGTTACCGCCTTTTGGAGGAGAAGGGGACGCTTGCGAGAGTAAGGGTATGTTTGATACCCTTTTTGTTTTGAGTTTTTTGGCCCAGTTTGCAAAGGTTTGAAAAGTCCAACTTTTTTTTTTTTTGGTGCTTGATTCAGTTTTGGTTTCTAGAAAATTGCCAAGAGTTGTGAAATCTTAGCCCATTTTCAAAAACCCAGATTTCTAGTTCTTACTATTTTTGAGAACTCGTTTTCACGCGTTTTGGCGGTTTTGCAGAAGCCTGGAGTCGGGACTTCGAGCCTCACCAGTAACAAAAGATGCGATTTTTTGTTCAATAGTATACAAGCCATCTAAAAATTAGGGGTGGCTTTCTTTTTTTCTCTCGTCTGCTCAACCCCAGCCGCTGCTCAACTCCATTGCCCTCCATTCCCATTCTCTATCACAGCTCCACAGCCCACCGTCTCCATCGCCTCCACCGGCCACTGCCTCCATCTCCTTTCTCTGGCGCAGCTACAGCTTGCAAAGGAATGGTTCCTCTTCTCGTACCTTTTCAGTCGCATCTTAACTCTCTCCAACAGACGGTAAGCCATCTCTCTATGCGCAGTTAATCCGCCTCCATCTCGCAACGCCGCCGCCGCCTCCATCTCTTTTCTCTGGCAGATCTACCACTGCGCTGGGTATGTCTTCTGTCCACCGCCTCCATCTCCCAGATCTACCACTGCTTTAGTCGCGATTTATTGTTGGAATGGATAATTCTTGTTTTGTTTTTTTTGAAAACATTAGTTTACCTGATCTAGAAACGTACTTCCTTTTTGTTTCTTCCGGGATAGGTGGAAAAAGTTTGGGTTAGGTGCTGCTTGGTCGGGTTATTGCGGATTTGTATTACTGAATTTGAATGACCTACCATGTGGTTGTGAACTTTGGTCAGTCAATTTTCGCTTAGACACGGTTTGCTGAATGAAGGACACCCTGTGGTTTCTATTTTAATGACCAGATTTTTTGACAGGGTGAACAAGCCCAGTGGACTTACAAAGACCAAAACCACACCCAATAAACAAGGTTCATATTATGGCAACAGGGATCCATCAGTACAAGTGTTCAAGTAAAACTGATTTCGCCAAGTTAATTAGTTCCTCCTGTCCTCCTCCTCACGTGAATATGAACTCTAGTTATGACATCAAGCTCAGTTTGGTAGATGAACTGCCCAATAAACATAATCTAGGAACTTTTTCATACACCCTGTTAGGATTGTTTCTCAGTGAAATGACATAGATTTCTCAGTGCAAAACCAAATTGGAGATAGTCCAAAACAAATACTCCGTATCATTCTATATGCAAAGCACTGCGTTAATCTAGGGCAATTTAACTCACATCAGAAATGCCGGAAGGCTCAATCATGTATAGTTGTAGTCCATCTCTGATCTTGAATTGTCATGTTATCCCCTTAGTTTCTTTATGTTAATTTTCATTACAATATGCGGAGTGATGGTTACTGGTCATCTTTGTTGGTCATTCAGGATTTTGCAAGGAAAGATATCATTGTTGAAGGCACTGAGACCAATTCACAAGACCAAATCCTGATGGATATAAGTAATCCTCAACAACAACAGAGAATGAGGGTAGTTAGAGACCACACTGCTAGAAAGATTTGGGATAGAAGAGGTTGATTTATTTTTTAGATTCGTTTAATACCACTTGAATATTGGAGTAATGGATGTAAGAAAGTATGAGATTTGCCAAATGTATCCGTTTCAATCATTGAAATTTGTAAGACATTATATTTGAATTGTTATTGTTGATTATTTGAGTTTTTACACATTTTTGTAATATTTGTTTAATTATGTGAGAATGTATATATAAAAAAAAAACTCAAAGAGCTGTCCTGTCAAATGCTTTCAGGTTTTTTATAATTAAAACTCTGTCAAACGTGCAACAGTTTTTAAACTGGTGAAAAAAAAATCAAAAATCTTTTCAGTTTTCCACAAAAAAAAAAAATGCAAACTATAAACTCAGTCAAACACTACCTAAGTTTTCTCGCCAACTCTCCTCATCGTTAATGGTTTATATGCTCATCCATGCTTAAATATCAGTAATTAGATGAAATTGCAGGGCATGATTTGGGTAATGAGGTCAATCTAAAGTTTTGGCTTCCTTTAGAACCTTTTTTATGTTTCTTCTCGTGTGCTAAGGTCTTGTGATTCAAAATTTTGTTTGGGGAGAAGGGGGGATCGTAGCGGAAAATAGAAATAGGATATCTCCGGGGTACATTATGTAGCGGCCCATGGCTCTCGCCCCTGTTTCAGTGGGAGCTAGGGATCTGATGCAATTTTTTGCATCTTCCCGCCTCTGGCTACCCCTTAATTTGGTAACCCCTTATACGGGTAGCCCTTATGTTTACTGTGCTTTCCTCCAAGGCCATATGGGCCATTTTCCAAGACCATCCGTTTGGATGCGTTGTCTTTCTTGTTCCAGGGATACCCGTTCGGGTATCGCCTTAGGTTGTAATGGGTAATGTTTGTTAATGAAATTTGCTTAGTAAAAAAAAGGTTTTTTTACTTGTCAAGATAGAGAGATGGCAGGAGAAAGAGAGGATAAACCGTGGTTTTGTAGTTCATGGAGATTGATATATGGGGTTTTTGTCGTTGATTAAGACACTAAATTTAAGTTACACATAGAAGTTGTAAACTAGGCAAAAGACCCAAAAGATCTATTCAGTAATCGTCTAGTCTCATGTCAACAGCTGACCAAAAATACTGAGAGCTACTTTGCACACAAGATCTACTACCCTCTTCTGTTCTTAAAAGAAACTTGCAACGTTTTTGAAGCTTCGGTTCAGTTTTTGCATTCGATTTTCTTGTTTTTCTGATACTTGTGAGATGAATATGCTTGCACACAAATATACTTGGCTTTTGTGTTTCCTCCTTCAGGTGGAAGTCATTCTTTGGCTCTAAGCATACTTCACCCTTAAGTTTTCTTCACCATGAAGATTTCTCCTCTCTCCCCTTTATATATGAGTTTCGGCCAACACAAAAAACACTCTCATTTTTCCCCACCCGAGACATACTTCTCTCCATTGTCAGTCCAAATTTCTGTTACAATATTTTGATATTTTAGTGTGATATTGTGTGAGTCGTGGAAGAGGAAAGTTTGTTCGTGAGACTCTGTTGCAAGTGCGTGCAAATAGAGTTGATACTATAGACTAATCCTAGAGGTTTCGTGTCGTGAAGCCCATCGCAACGAACCACTAGTTCTGGGGGACGCGAAACAACCTTTTAAAGACAAAATTTCGGCTTGATTCTATAGCTTGGTGAGATTGTTCCTATTTATTTTTGTAACGTATTATTATTGTATTTCAATTTCATTGTTTTGTGCAAGCAAGTGTGGTTCTATTCCAAATTATTTGGATTTATAGCCAACAGAATATACGTAGTTTCAGAATGGCAAGGACAGGAGATCAAGGTCCAGCAATTGGGATCGATCTAGGAACGACCTACTCTTGTGTGGGGGTGTGGGTACACAACCGTGTTGAGATCATCGTCAACGATCAAGGGAACAGGACGACACCATCCTGTGTTGCTTTCACCGATACCGAGCGTCTAATCGGCGATGCTGCCAAGAACCAGGATGCCTTGAACCCAACCAACACTATCTTTGGTGAGTTGTAAATGCTATGTATACGTTAATCTTGTTCTTTTTGTGGTATGTTCAAGTGGTAAACGTTTAAGTACATCAAACAATTACATACAAGTTAGGATATGTTATTGCACTCTAAAAGCTAATACAAACTTTTGATGGGCTAATGTAACTGTTTTGGATGTCATTTGGGGTCATATCTGATGTTTTGCTAATGTAACCTGACTCTATGAGTATTTCAGAAATGGAGTTGAACTCAAAATACGTTATTTACAAATACGACTTTTTCATAAAGAGAGCATTTTCCTTTTGGGCAGGTTCATTTTTATGTTCTGCTCATGAGGAAATGCCCACTATTACCAGTACTAGAACATCAGATGTATATATTTTGGTTATTCAGTCTCTAAAATGTTAACTAGACCATTTTTATATTATTGCACTCTAAAAGAAAATACAAACTATTGGTGGGCATATGTACGAGGTGATTTGGGGTCATCTCTGATGTTTTGCTAAAAACCTGACTCTGAGTATTTCGATCTTTTATTCAGAATGGAGTTGAATTTAAAATGCATTATTTACAAATACAACTTTTTCATGAAGAGAGCATCTTTTTGTGCAGGTTCATTTTAATGTTCTGCTCATGAGGAATAGCCCTCTATTACATTACCTAGAGTATAATAATGTTGCCAGAGAGGAGTACAAGTCTTGATTCTTTATACGTAACCTTGCATAATTATATCTTCCCTGACAACCAACCGTAAAAAACGAAGGAAAATGCATAAATATGGTTATACTTAGAATTTTTGTCTAGCGTCATCAATGGTTATACAGCATGCTTCCTTTATATAGTTTTCATTTTTTGGCTTGTTTTAACAGATGCCAAGCGATTGATTGGTAGGCGATTTAGTGATACGTCGGTGCAGAGCGACGTTAAGCTCTGGCCATTCAAAGTCATTCCTGACGCTGATGACAAGCCCGTGATTGCAATCACATACAAAGGCGAAGAGAAGCAACTTGCGCCTGAGGAGGTCTCTTCCATGGTCCTCGTTAAGATGCGTGAGACTGCTGAAGTTTTCCTCGGATCAAATATAAAGAATGCTGTTGTGACTGTCCCTGCCTATTTCACTGACTCTCAGCGTCAGGCTACAAAGGATGCTGGAGCTATTGCAGGCCTCAACGTGACACGCATTATCAACGAGCCTACCGCTGCTGCCATTGCTTATGGTTTTCTCCTAAAGGAATCTATTGTTGGTACAAAGAATGTGCTTGTTTTCGATCTTGGTGGCGGTACTTTTGATGTATCTCTCCTCACTATTGAAGAAGGTAATATTGAAGTGAAGACTACTGCTGGCATCACTCACCTTGGAGGAGAGGACTTTGATAATAGAATGGTGAACCACTTTTTGAAGGAATTTAAGAGGAAATTCAAGAAGGACATTAGCAAAGATCAGAGAGCTCTTAGGAGGTTAAGGACTGCTTGTGAGAGGACTAAGAGGATTCTCTCAACTACTGCAGAGACCACAGTTTCAGTTGACTGCTTGTTTGAGGGTATTGATTTCCAGATGACCCTTACCCGTGCCAGATTCGAGGAGCTTAACATGGATCTTTTTAGAGAGTGCATGGAACCGGTTGAAAATTGTTTGAGAGATGCTAAGATGGACAAGAGCAGTGTCGATGATGTGGTCATTGTTGGAGGTTCTACTAGAATTCCCAAGGTGCAGCAAATGCTACAAGATTTCTTCTCAGGAAAGGAGCTTTGCAAGAGCATTAACCAGGATGAGGCTGTTGCCTATGGTGCTGCCATTCAAGCTGCTATTTTAGATGGGAGGTTTCATGACCTGTCGCTTTTGGATGTCACGCCTCTCTCTCTTGGATTACAGGTCGCGGGAGGTAATATGGGTGTTGTCATTCCAAGGAATACCAGGATTCCCACCAAGAAGGAGCAGGGGTTCGGTACGAGTCGTGACAACCAGGAGGCAGTGACTTTTTTAGTGTACCAAGGTGAAAGAGCGCGAACCAAAGACAACAACTTTTTGGGTAACTTCAAAATTACTGGCATTCCACTAGCTCCAAAAGGTTCCGTGAAGTTCAATGTCTGTTTTGAGATTGATGCAAATGGTATATTGAGGGTCTCTGCCGTGGAAAGGTCCACTGGTCAGAAGAAGAAGATCACTATTAGCGACTTTGATGGAAGATTATCCGAGGAACAGATTAAAAAGATGATACAGGAGGCTGAGAAGTATAAGGCCGAGGATGAGGAGCACAAAAAGAGGGTTCAAGCAAAGAATGCCTTGGAGAACTATGCATACAAAATGAGAGATACATTCGAGGATTCCAAGTTCTCTGGAGTTGACAAGAAGAATATTCATGATTCCATTGGCCAGGTGATGGAGTGGTTGGACAGGAACCAACTTGCAGGATCTGACGAGTTTCAAGACAAAATGGAAGAGCTCGAGAATATCTGTAGCCCTGTTATTGACAAAATGTAACAAGACTCTATAGCATTCGATTCAGAAAATTTCCATCTCTTTTGTAATTTTTTTTTTCTTATCCAACAGTCTTAAGACAGTATTTCGTAAAATAAAGAATGCAATGAGTTTATTTGTCTTGGCATGGAACTGCCATTTTACTGAAAATTAATGGTGGGATTAGCAACAAATCTCTTTAATGTAAAAAAGAAATTTATGTTCAAAGATAAGTTAATTTTTATGTCCTTTTCTGTATTAGATCCATCTTAAAAATTGTTAATATGGTTGTGTTCCTATTTAGGATTTAGTCGAAAGTAAGTTGAAAATGTTGTAGCTTGAAAACGTTGGAGTTTGAAGCCCAAAACAAAGCCGTTGTGTACAACAAAGACTAGCGGTAACTATTATCTCTAAGATAAGGAAAAAAAAAAAAAACCACAATCAACAATAAAACAATTCAATAATAAATATTAATTAAAGTGAGGTTTAGAAGAGCCTGGAATTCAGTTGAGGTAGGCAAAAATATTCTTTCCTTGAAGAAAATACGCTATGCACTTGGTTAACGGCATTTCATCCCAACGATACAACAACCATTTAAAGAGTTTTTATGCTTCAAAAATCCCTGTCAAACCTTAGAGCATCCATACACACAAAATAGTATGTGAAATATATGTATGTGGCTTTTGAAGAAAGAATGAATGAAAGAAGAAAAGAAGATTGTTTTTGGAGACAATAATGTCCTCCTTGTTTTTTTTGCCTTCTCTTCTCTTTATCCAGACTTGTCACTTCTCTTGTAACAGTTCTTTTTTTTTAACATACCGAAAAAAAACATAATGGAGATAAATATTCTCTAATTAACTGAAAATATCCATACTAACAAATACATATTATCTGTTAGTGGGCGGATAATGGGTTTATTGACCAAATTTATTAACAGGCGCTTTTACCTATTTTCAAATTCAAAGACAGTCAATTATTTGTCCAACTCTAAAACTTAGTAAGCACATTTTGATAATTAAACCTTTTTCTTTATGATCTTACGATATTTTTGTAGCATCTTAAATTTTATGGGAATTGAACTTTGTATATGTACCATTGAATGCTAATTATGCTTTAGAACAGGCCAAGCTTGAGATAGCTTTTTGGGTAAGACACTGTATATCCTACATCGACACACTTAAGAGTTTTGCCATTAAATATAGAGTATACTAAGGGACTGTTAAATAGTCTCCGGAGGCTTGACATCAAAAAGCCATAACAAATGTGGTAACATGGTTATGTGAGTTACTTTGGATTCTGACTTTTAATACGTATAGTGCGTTTTAATTCATGATGAAGCTTTTTAATAGTAGAATACAATTATGGGATGATAGAACAATTTCGATGAAATTGTTTTATGAACAACCACTTTCTATCTTAGAACTTAGAATGTATATTGACGTTTTACATATTTTTTTAATGCCTAACTAGCATCTTAATTGGTGACCATATTTTAGCTCATAAGCTTTCTTATTAGGTAGACAAATATTCTTTTGTAAGTGTCGAGCTCGTGATGTTAGTTGTTTCATTAAAAAAAAAAAAATTCTGCTCCATTTCACAAAACAAGAAAATGCCAAACATTTGCAACCTTTTGTACTTTAAACCCGAAATAACTATTTCTTGATAACCTTAATGTCACGAGAATTCAAACTACGAAAGAAATTTTTTACCTCAACAACGAATGCAAACATGTGGTGGTAGCATGAGTTGTCCATGGCTGGGTTATGGTAACAATGCTGGCAAGATGGTGGAGTTATATGTGGTACTGACAGGTGGTGTGATGGTGACAGGAAAGGTATAGCTATCATGCATGCGAATAATGCTTATTGTAGTGATAATAGCGGTGGTGATGCTTGACAGTGAGGTAGTATTCCCAATAAACATCCCAATAAACATTTTAACACAGGGTGACGATACTAGTGGATGCAAGGGTGGTAGTGGTGACACTAGTATGGTGGTGATCATGGTGATTGCAGAGATGGTGGTAATGATAATTGCCAATGAAAGTAGGTTGATATGTTAACAGAAATCGTAGCACTTAGGCATTGGATGGTATTGAGTCGGGTCAATTGAAAAAAATCTACTCATTGTCACTGACTCATATTTTTCGGTTCAGAATATTCGAAGTGTTACTAAATGGTCATGCCAGATCTACAAAGGGGTTCTTCGAATTTCTTAGACGAAAATTCTTTATGTAGTGGTGATTGGTGAGAGCATCTACATTATTCTTTCACCAATGATGTATAGAAAATGAGACCGAGAAACGACAACAATGACATTCTAGGTTTAATCATTGACAACATCCGGAGGGTTTCATAAAATTCTAACTTATGACTAAGAATTCTTACATTTGTCTAGAAAGACTAAACTCCCAATCCTATTTTTAGACCAATTTATCATTATTAGAAAGTTCTTTCTATGTGTCCCGGACTACCATGGTCAGAACAAGTTTCGATTGGTACTTTCACTACTCTTTAAATATTCGAACATTCTTCTGATAACCAACATACTTTTTTTTCCTTGATGGCAATTGTAAGTGATAACGACCGTAAATTGGTATAGAGCAGATGATTAATGTTCCAAAACTTGAGCAAAAAGATTGTCAATTTTTTTAAAAGTTACGTCTATATGATTAGTAATAGATTAATTTCTTTGACAAGTATAGTACTATAAGTGATGATGTTATTGTCTTGGAACTCAATATCTTTCTTTATAATTAGAAATATGTTCCCCTTTGTTGAATCATATAATTGAGAGTAATGCCGAATAACATCCCAGCCCGTGCATTTGCACGAGTTCATTAGCTAGTATATCTAAAATTTGCAAAAGAATATTTGTTTGTCCAAAAAGTTACATGTAGGAAGTTCAACTTTTAATCAATCTCTAAAAACTTAAGATGCTCCCGACGAACTAAAAGGTGATAAAAAGAAAAAATAAGAAGTTTATATTGAACTGTACCAAACAAATATCGTATTGCATGTGTACATAATAGTGACTAGTGACTTTTAGATTTAAATAAAGTAGTTCATTGTATGTCACTAAAGATGGTTGTAGCTAGAACTTCATATGTAGCCACAAAAAACTATATATTAAAAGGTTTGTTGAGTATATAATGAAAAGAAATACATCTCTAACTCTCCCCAGTGAAGCTTCAAGAGCATTTTACCGTCGTACATAAAATTTCTAAGACGCTACAAAGTCATAAAACAAAGCTCATTGTTGTCAATGTACTTATGATTTGTCTTATACAAACTAAGAGTGATCCAATTAACACCCCAGGATGTAGGATTTGTTCCTAAAAATGTGGTATCAGTTTGCTTAAAAAGAATCTTTTTGTATATAGCCAAAGAAATGATCTTTATCAATTTTAAATTCTCTGACCTGTCATGAAAAATATTTGTATGTCTACTACTTAATCAAACTCATAACAGTTCCACTGATATCGAACATAGAACCTAAAAGTGACTCCACAATTCTCTGTGTACGTTCCTCTAGTCTAAGTTGCGTTTCAACCTTCTTCCCCTTAGTTTCCTATACATCCACCACTGAACAGTCCATACAAGACCTAATTAACCTGGATGCATGAGCTAGACCTAGTTAAACTATTTAACCTGAATGCATTAATAAGAGAGGACAGTAAAATCTGAGATAATTACATTTCAACTAAGATTGTTATATGCTTATATTGCTTGTATACTTTCGGTTCACCACTACCTAAAACAGAATAGAGGGGCAAAAACTGGACCAATTTAGCAGATTGAAAACGATACCTGTAGGTGAACTTTTCTTAAAAGAATTAATACAAAAAAAAAAAAGTATACTTTATTTTTTGTTGCAAATTTTATTAAAGAAACCCACGCGGACATGAGTAAAGTTAAAGTTCTACCCACATGTGACCAAAATCAGCCTTGGTTATGCTACCATGTATGCTAAAAGATGCCTTAAACTTGGTGTATTACGAAAAGAAGGGCATGAAAGGAACGGTATCAAGACAATTAAAATGGCCAACATAATAGCTTAAAAGACAATGAAACTCATACACCCAGCCAAAGTTCTAGGGAAGCTTAAAAGCTTTTGGCATCTTATCAAAAGAGTTTCAGCCAAAGAAACATAATATTAAGCCACTGCCTAATGTTAAGGTAAGCCACATCCGTATTTATAATGACACAAATTTATAGGTGGACATATGTTACAAATTAAAAAGCCATTAAGCTGCTAGTGCTTACCAAATACTCACAGCCGGATAAGCCTGTGTTGTGCCAAACAGGAAGACAATGAAGAGTCAGACATAATTGAGATCTTATCACTGATCAAAAGATGTGGAGAGTTATGGGGAGGGATATGAGACGTGAAAGGACACAATTGCTATCAACTTTTATTGGACTTACACCTAAGAAAATTATTAAGAAGCTAGACTCTTGGTATAGATCCATCACCTTTTCTTTATTAAGAGCCCAACCAAGTTTGGGGACTCTCAGGAAAAAAAAAAAAAAAATTGAAGCTGAGTTGTTATTTTCTTTATCAAAAGTCCAACCAAATTCGGGGAGTCTCACAATAAAAGTTGAAGCTGAGCTGGCAAGTGGAGATTGCTCCAAGAATCCTACTTGTCAAAAATTTAAGAGCTTTAAAATTCGATGTTTCGCAATTTTAAGCGCTTTTTTAATTTTATTTTATATATATGAGAGCTAATCCGTTAACCGCGCGGACAATTTTAGCTATAGTTGCCTAAGTGATCTGGCCGTCCATACACCATTTGTGGACGGTCCATTTTTTTTTTCGTTTTTCTTATGTCTGTCCGCCACATTATGTAGCGGACAATACTTTTTACCATATTGCCCCTCTTTTGCTATGTCTTGTGTTAATTGTAATGTTCATCCGTCACATTATGTAGCGGATGATCCAAATCCATTTTCTGTGTGTTCTTTGTGTTTTATCTCTCTGCTTTGATGTTTGTTCTATCATGTGCTCTTCCAGTTTCATCCAATAACCATAGAATGCTCTTCGAGTTTTATCCGATAACCATAACGAACCAAAAAAAAATCTATTCTTGCTGAGCCCACAAAAAATAAAAATTTGGGAGGAGATCAAGAAAATAGACCGAGATTAAACAAAACTGAAAACAAACCCACGACAGAACCACCGGGCCACTCCACCATAACCAAGAAACCTACAAAAACCCAAGATCTATCAATTGTTATTATTAAACCATCAAATAAGAGATAATTAAAAAAGAAAAAAAAATCTGAAACACAAAAAACCCAGAGGATCTGGCAGTGGCGATTGGAAACTAGGGCGAGACAGAGTTGCAATTGACTCTGTGGCACTGGCAGTGGTGCAGGCGTTGGCCATGAGCGATGTTGACCCTTACAAAGATCTAGCAGCAACGGTGGTGGTGGTCAAGGATTTGGGCGAGGCAGAGCTCTGGTTGACTTAGTTGCGGTGGGGCCGTAGCATTGGCGATGGTGTTGGCCACGTGCACTACAATAAAATTAGTTTTTAGCTACAAACCAATTTCCGTCGCTAAAAAGCACTTTAGCGACGGATATGTCCGTCGGTAAATGTCTGTCGCTAAAGAGATTACCAACGGAATATTCTGTCGGTAAATATTTCAAGCGGCGGACATTTACCGACGGACTTTTACCGACGGTAAATCCGTCGCTAATTTGAATTTGTGAAATTCTTCCTCTTATGAAGATTTTTTTTTAAAAAAAATAAATTTTAAATTACTTTTAGCGACGGATTGGTTCCGTCGGTAAAAGTCCATTTATTTGAAAATTTTTAATAACTTTTAGCGACGGACTTTTAAAGACGGAAAAAATCTGTCGCTAAAAGTTAGTTAAATAGACACAAACCCTAATTCTTTTCTTTTCTCCCCGCCGTTGCACTGCCTTCTTTCCCTATTTTCTCTCTGCCTCTCTCTCTTCTCTCTACAACCCCCATTATTGCACCCCCATGCCACCCTCGCCACCATAGCTCCACTGGCGCCATCAGCTAGGCCCGCCCTGCCGACGTAACAGCCACTCACGTTCGGCTGCAACAGCCCCGTCGGCGCCAGAACCTCGTGTGCCTCTGCCCCGCAGATCTCTATTGTTGCCGGCCACCGCATCTCCACTGCCGCACCCCATGCCACCCCCGCCGGCGCCGCGCCTCTGCCCGCCAATTTCCACTTACATACCTCAATTTTAACATGAGATCGCCATTTGTATATGATCCTTTCACCGGTTCACCCTGTTTTGCATTCTGCCCATAACCCCTCTTTGGGTTGCAATGGATAGTTGCTGAATGAGGGTTGCTCTTCCCTGTGAGCTGTTCTTTCACACACTCGCATACACAGTATTTATTGTTCCCAACTGCTAATATACTATTGTGGGATATTCCTTATTTGCAACTTTTGCTAACCAATTCTACTCCTAAAAATTTATTGGTTGTTTTATGTTCTAAAGCTTATGATGTCTAGGGCATTTATGGTTGTTTTCTATTCTCAATTTGATTTCTTGCAGGTATACCTTTCTTGTATATGTTTTGACTTATTTTACTAATGTGTATCTTTTCTGCTTTAAATTTAGTGCTTAGATACTCCAAAAAAATCTATTCAAGTGAATATGCCATCAATCACTTGATAAAAGTTTAGAAATTCTCTCTAGAACTGAAGGAATTGTTCCCTGGTCACTGTATATAACATGATAAAATTAGGATTTTTTTTATCAGGCAATTTCATCACTAATTGCAGTCAAATTGTTTTTAAGTAACTTGTATATTTTTTTTCCTTGTGCAGGCTTTGGAGCAAATCCTTAGTTTATAATTTTTTTAGTTTCAATGTAACTTGTATTTTTTGTTTTTGTTTTAGATTGTACGATGTAATATATATACATTATATTCAGTGAACATCTAACTTAATTCTTATTTGTTTTACTTGAAATTTGATAAAGATGAATGCTAGTTTCAATAATTAAATTATTGATGGATTAGTTGATTAGAACTAATTTTTTGAAATAGATTTGGCATTTTAAAGATTAATAAAAACAAAAAAGCCTTTTGGGTTTTAGCGACGGAATTCCGTCGCTAAAGGTCCTGCAAAATGGTAAATATTTTAGAGACAGACCTTTAGCAACGAAATTGTGCCGTTAAAATTTTGTTTGAAAATGATTTAGAGAGACTTTTAGCGACGGAATTAATGTCACTAAAGACTTTTGAGACGGATTTTTAGGTACGGAAATTCCGTTGCTAAAATATTTTTTTTGAGAAATTAAAAAATTAGAACAAATATAGAAAATTCTTTTAGCGACGGAAAATTCCGTCGCTAAAAGTAATTATTTTTGTTGGTAAAAGTAAAATTTTGCCGACAGATTACCAAAATCCGTTGCTAATCTTTTAGCAACGGGGTTTTAACGAACAGATTTGTAGCGACGGACAGTCCGTCGCTAAAAGTCTTTATCGACAGATTACCTACTTTTAGCGACGAAAAATTCCGTTGCTAAAAGTGGGTTTTCTTGTAGTGGTGGTGAGATATCGACACCTGCCAAGATCTGGCGGTGACGGCGACTGGGTGGTGGGTGATGCTTGTACGGTGCCGGTGTGGGTATCGCTACTGATCGAAGGGCATGGTGGCTTTGGATGGCACACGAGTGATGGGTGTTAGGGGGGAGAGAGAGAGATTACAGGAAAATTTAAATTGAACAAACGGTTGTACCCGCAAAGAACATGAGATAAAAAACAGGGAGAGTAAGACAAAGAAGAACACGAGAGCTTTCATGTTTTTAACAAAACCAACATGCAAAATTTATTCATTGGTTTGAATTATTGAACCAACGACCAAAAATTGTAGTTCTATTACAATAGAGAAAAAAAATACAAGGAAACATCTCTGTCCCTCTCCATTTCTCTGTCTCACACACACACACACACACACACACGAGATACAACATACACGTGCAGATGCACACACCACCCCATGAACAGTGGACTCATTAAAAAATGCTGAACCATAAAGAAATGGAAAAAATTTGGCTGCTACTCGGGTTAAAGAAATCTTTCTCTTATCCCCATGTAGCGATAATTAATGGTTGCTAAATATTTCTAGTGGCTTTTATTTAGTGACGCTAGAAAAGTGCGGTTAAGAGTTGTCGCTGAAAGTGTTAACAGAAAAGCCACTAGAGACATTTAGTAACTATTAATTGTCACTGTATATGGGGTTGGAGGAAGATTCCTACAATCGGGATAGCAATTAAAGTTTGTTCTAAAGAAATTGCATTGAGAGCCATATTGCTTGGCATGCCATCTTTACATGTTGGCATAGACCTTAGCTTTTTGGATGCACCTTCGCCTATTGAACATATTGACGCCAAGAAAACAGGTTCGGTTCCAAAGAATATAGTCCAAATCAAAAGTTAGGTATGCTGATTTCGGACAGACTAAGGATGAAACAAGGGTAGAGACCAAAACTTCCTAGACAAAGCCCGATGAGTCGCAGTGCTGCGAGGGCGAGAGGAGAGGGGCAGAGTTATGGCGGACCCAGGAAGTTAATTAAATCGTAGTGTTGGGGTGGGGGGGGGGGGGTGGGGTGCAAAAATGACTGCTAACATAAAAGAATTCACTAGGTTCATGTTCACATAATACATGAAAAATAAAGAACGTTAAATTAGAAGTTGTTCAACAAGGCTTCAGAACAAATGAGCAACATAAATCCTAGAAAAATAATTTTCTATTGTTTATCTGTCAATTGTCAAAGCAGAACTAAACATTCTTTATAGTCATGAAATTCATCCGTAATTGAGTATCTTCCTCAATGTGCACAATCGAAGAATTCATGAGAAAATTAATATGCTTAACACACAGTGTACATAAAAATGCAAATTAGATCACTCACTTTGGGTACTGATTATAATTCACGATTAGTTACCACCTATATAAGATTAGTCAACAACAAACTACCAATCTTGCATAAAATAACCTAAACTAGTACATGTATAACCATTAGTTACACGATGAGTAAACTATTCGATGACCATGGTATCCTTATAAGTCAATACACCATAAGACTTACATTTGTGCAATTTAAACGGCAAAAAAAGTAAGTAAACTAACCTTAGACCATCATTGTTTGTTTGTAAATTAAATATTCAAAAAAATGAAGCTGTAGTAGCGAAAAGACAAAACTAACTTTAACGACCGGTGGCACAGAAACCTAACAAAAAGAAAATCCTATATAATGGCGCTTTAGTAGTTATGCCAAAGTAAAGCTGGTAACCATTATATAAAAACATAACACAAATTTCAAAGAATTTGGGAGGTGAACCCCCCCCCCCCCCCCGGCTCAGGTTGATCCGCCCTTGCGCATAGAAGGTCACTAGTTCGGCACTTAGGTCTAGAGTTATGGTCCAGCACAAAGATCTGAAGTCCACAACATTTCTTTCTCTAGAATCATTTAGCTAGGATCTGAGAAAATTGAAGGTTCAAATAAGCTTTCTTCTCTTTGAAAATGAATTCTCAAGTTCATTTAACTCCATATCCTCGCTGGTGGGCCCCAGCGAGGGTTCTCCACCCCTCATTGGGGCCCGCCAGGGGCGGAGGTCCCCTATGGCGTGCTGGTGCATGGTGTGTGTGTGTGTGTTGGGTGAGGGGGGGGGGGGTGGTGGGGCATGGCACCCCTTAGCATTTTTGAAATGTTTTCTTTATTTTTTGGGTTAATTACACTTATGTCCCTGAGGTTTGGGTGAAATTACACGCGTGTCCATAAGTTTGGAAAATAGGCACTTATGTCCTTTGACCTAACGGAATACCCATATACATAACGGAATGGTCAAAATGACCATATTGCCCACGATTTGAAAGGTTAATTCTTTACCATGCCATTCAAATTAGGGTTCAAAAAGAATTGAAATCCTAATTTTTAAATTAGGGTTTCAGTAAAGAATTAACCTTTGCTATTTGACTCACGCGGGGCATTTTGCTATTCGCTATGGATCTAGATAACAATAACTTAATGACCATGTTGAAGAGGGTGCGGGAGAGGTGGGCGGAGAAGGCTGAGAAGGTCACAGCAGTGACGCGGCGGTCGACAGAGACGATGCGGGTTTCGCCCCTGACGTAGCAGAGGGAGTTGGTGTTCGGGCGCGGGACGATCTGGCCGCCATAGCTGCACATTAGGCGGAGCTTGGCGGTGGGTAGGGGCGGCATTGGATCGGAGTGGGTGGTGACGGGGGCGATGGGGGTGGATGACGGCGGAGTAGGTGGTGGTGTGTCCATGGGGGACAAGATCTGGGATTGCGTCGTTTGTAGAGGGGAATGAACAGTGGGCACGACAGCGTGGTTTTGTAAGGGGATTTGGTGTTAATTAGCCAACCAGTTTGGTGAGGGATGAACTATCACGGTACCGTCGGATCTGTGAGATGAATGTCGGGGTTTACAGCTGCAGAAGCGGGCGGGGTGGTGGAACGGTGGGCCGTGGGGGCAGCGATGTGGTGGTGGGACGGTGGGGATAGCAGCTTGGTGGTGAAACGGTGGGGTAGACGGCGTGGTTATCGGAGAAGAAGAGAGAACTTCATCTGTTGGAAGAAAGAGATAAGGGGAAGAGAGACCAAGCTCGTGAAAGAGAAAAGGAGAGAAGAGAGGTAACAGGGGTAGGATTGCCATATTTTGAAAATACGCATCGATGACATCACAAAAAATACAATTTTTGGACGGATACCTAACGGATGGACATAAGTGTTACCTTTTTAACGTTTGTGGACACGGTTTGTTACCTTTTGAAAGTTAGTGTCCTTGACTGTAATTTCACCCAAACCTCAGGGACATAAGTGTAATTAACCCTTAATTTTTTAGATAATGAATAAACATATTTACAAAAATGCCACTATATTATAACAATAATTTATTAGGATTTCATTTTATTGTGTTTTTACTCTTTGAGCTATCGGCTGTCATACTCTTTGTCTATGTCATTTTCTGCTCTATTTTCATTCTTCCAAATCCTAAATTCTAAATCTCCAGAATACAAAAAAAAAATAAAAAAAAAATTTAGTTATTTTTTTTTTAGTTTAAATTCTTATAATTTGTTAACTTATACTGACTTTGTACCCATACAATTGATAATCACATTATTAATATATCTACACAGTAAGAATTAAACTTCTTTCATGCAAAATTAGTAACTTATTGTTGACTAATCATAGTAAGTTAAATAAATCGATATGCATAGTGAAAATATATTGTTAGTAGTCAAATTGAACAATCTATTTTTAATTAACGTATTCAATAGTGACGCCAATTATAATGTATTTTTTATTATTCTTGTTTTATATGAACTTTAACATTCTGAATTATTTTATGATAACCATCAAATATTTTTATGAGTTTTTGGCAACTCTTGATTAGATTTTCTGGATCTGCCCCTGGGCCCTCAATGACTGGTGCTCCATGGATTATCAATTTGTGTATTCACCCGACCTCCCCTGTACAGTTCACTACAAGGAAAATAGTCTTTAGCGATGGACCATAATCCCTCGCTAAAAGGCATATTTAGCGACGGAAAGAACCGTCGTTTAAGATCTGTTGGTAAAGGGTTTTACTGACAGAATGACCTGTCGGTAAAAATATTTAGCGATGGATATTCACGACGGACTTTTACCGGCTAAAAATTTTCTCCAATTTTTATTTTCGCTCGAATTTTTAATTTTTTTTTGGGAAAATATTTAGCGACGAGGTTTTAGCGACGTAACACATTTCGTCGTTAAAAGTGCCGTTTCGCAAAGGAACTTGTCTGTTGCTAAAGTTATTGTATAATGTGACAACCTTTTACTGACAGAATTATCCGTCATTAAAAGTCATTCCAAAAATTTTAAATGGCTTTTAACGACGATATAGGTCCGTCTCTAAAAGTTCTGATTTTAAACCTAATTTTATTCTCATTTTTTTTCCCGTGGCTTTCTCTTTTCTCTCTCCTCTCCATTTTCCCTGGCGCCGTTGTCCGTCCATCGCCATCATTCGTCCTCAATCAACAGGCCACCACCGTCCCTTCTTGCAGCCATCCTCCGTCCTCCCGCCACCGTCCTTCGTCCACCGCCAACATCCTAGTCGCCATCCTCGTCGCCAGCATCTCTGGCCACACCACCACTGCCTAAGAGAGAAGCCACTACTACCGCGGCATGCCACTGCCGCACCACCGCTCCTGCCACCTGTCATCTGCCACTACTGTCGCCCACCGCCTCCACTCCACTTGTACGTATTTGAATTTTTGTTATCACTATAATCACATGTTATAGTTATATTTTTGTTACATGTTAAATTTTGTTATTTATCACTATAATTGTTGTAGTTGTTGTAATTGTTATAATGTATATTGTATTGACAGTTAGAAAAAACTAACCCTGATTCATCCTCATTAAACTTGATTAACCCCGATTAACCGTAATTAACCCCGATCAACCATAAGTAACTTTAAGTAACTTTAATTAACCCAAATTAAACCCAATTAATCCTAATTACACCAAATTACCCTAATTAAATCCTAATTTACCCCTAGTTAAACGTAATTAAACCCTAAGTAAACCCCCAAACCCTAATTACACTAATTATACTCTAATACAACCTTACTTGACTCTAATTAAACCCAATTAACTCCTAACATATCCCTAAGTACCCCAATTAAGTATAATAAAACCTAATTAACCCTGACTCACCCTAGTTAAACCTGATTAACCCTGATTAACCCCAATTAATCGCGATTCACCATAATTAAACCTAATTAACTATCATTAAACCTAATTAACCCTGAATCACCATAATTAAACCTAATTGACCCCTGATTAATCCTAATTAACCCCAATCAACAGTAATTAACCCTAACTAAACCCTAATTGTATTTAATTTGTTATTATTTAATTGTATTTAATTTGTTGTAATGTAATTGTAACAACTAAACCCTAATTACCCCTAATTTGTCTTAATTAAAACATATTAACCCTAGGTATCCCTAATTTAACCAATTAATAGTAATTAACCTCGAGTAACCCTAATTGAACGAATTAACCCTAATTAAACCCGATTAACCCTAACTGAACCAATTAACTGTAATTAACCCTGATTAAACCTAATTGAACCAATTAGCCCTAATTAATTCTGATTTACCCTAATTGAACCAATTAACATTGATTAATCCTAATTGAACCAATGAATCATAACTAGCCCCGATTAAACCTATTTGAACAAGTTAACCCTAAGTAAACCAAATTAATCCTAATTACCCATAATTGAACCAATTAACTTTAAATAACCCTCATTAACCCTAATTAACCCCAATCAACCCTAATTAACCCTAACTAAACCATAACTAAACCCTAATTGTATTTAATTTGTTATAATGTAATTGTACTCAATTTGTTGTAATGTAATTGTAACAATTAAACCCTAATTACCCCTAATTTGTTCCCAATTAACCCTAATTGAACCAAATTAAGCCTAATTAAAGCTTAATTATCCCTAATTTAACCCATTAATAATAATTAACCCCGAGTAACCCTAATCGAATGAATTAATCCTAATTAAATCCAATTAACTGTAATACCCTTATTAAACCTAATTGAACCAATTAACCCTAATTAGCCCTAATTAACCCTAATTAAACCAATTAACCGTAATTAGCTTCGATTAACCTTCACACGGGCTTCCACGTCCCCCATGCTACTCTGGTCAGAGCGTAAACTAGTGATGCTTTCGGCTACTGGACTTTCGGCATTCCCAACTAATACTTATAGTATCAACTAATCAGAATGCTTGATTATGAGACCATGGTATTTGATTCTCCAAATCCATCATTATTGTATACTCTTTCATATAGATGGCACTGTTTTTTTTACTTTTTTTTTTTGAATCGAAATACCGAAAAATCAGCTGAATAATAAGAAATTTCCTCTTGACGGTGATATATGTTGTATATGTAAATCCTAGATGTGAAAATCTGTGGAATGTGTCTATGAAAAGGTATAAAAAAAACAAGTTATAATGTAGAATCACCAAAAAATATTTGGCAAATATTTAAAAGAAAAAATGCTCGATTAATCGGTAAATTATATTATTTTTTAAAATTATTCATTGAAAAAATATACATAGATATTTTTCTATGTAGCATTAATATTCTCCAAAAAGAAATAGAAAAAGATTAACCGTAATTAACTCTGATTAAACCTAATTGAACGAATTAGCCCTAGTTAAACCCGATTAACCCTAATTGAATCAATTAAAGCTAAGTAAACCCTTATTAAGTCCTAATTAGCCCGGATTAACCCTAATTGTAGAATTTATCGACATTGATTATGGAGAAGATTGTTGCATATGTTACCAATTTTTGAGAAGATAAGGTGTATGTGCAGTAAATGTGAGTTGTTGCATTGGAGAAGGAGAATGGTGGCATCTTCGCCGGTCAGGTATAATGGATGGACACGCAAGGTAAATGCAGCACATGAAAATAGTGGTACTGTCATCTAACCCGGCTTGTCAAGCTGAATCCTTTGTTGCCTCACTTTGGTTAGATGGTTTTGCCAGCGTTGGATATTCTTTCTTGCAAGATCTCTAATCAAAGACCAACATCAAAAACCATGTTACCTTCATGCCTGAACACCAAGAAATACCCTTCAACTACCCCATTGTCCTCGACAAACTCTGTCCATCCATTCTAAAAAAAAACTTGTCACCTTCGTGCCTGAACACCAAGAAATACCCTTCTACAATATCATTGTCCTCGGCAAACTCTGTCCATCCATTCTCACATAAATCATGTCACCTACACTTGTGCGGATCCTCGCCCCTATATGTATCCCCTCCCCTCCCCTCCTCTATTATATTTGTATCCTCTTTTTGTGCCCTCCTAAACTCTATATACATTTTAATTTTCGATTAGTATATAATTTGTAAATTTATTTATATATGTACTGTGTTTGAATCATTAGGGTTAAATAATTGTTGATCCATTAGCAACTATTTAACCCTAATTTTGGATTGAGTATTGATTCTTAGGGATTAAGATTTGATTACATGTTTTGGTATTAAAAAATTAAAAAAAAATTGATTTGACTTTTAGCGACGGATTTTATTCTATCGCTAAAAGTCTTCAACTAAATGTACATAATATTTTTAGTGACGGAAAAGGCCGTCACTAAAAGTATTTCTGACGGACGCAACATATATTTTGTCGCCGAACTTTTCTGTCGTTAAATATTTCATGCAATAAATTACTTTTGAATAAAATAAAATAAAATATAAAAAATATATTTAGCGACGGATATTCGATCGCTAATTGAATATATTGCCCCGTCGCTAAATGTCAATTTTTAGGCGACGAATTTCTAAATTCCGTTGCCAAACTTTTAGCGATGGCGTTATAGGCAAAGGACTTTTAGTGATAGACTTTTTTTCACTAAAAGTTTTTAGCGATGGATAAGGGGCTTTTAGTGACGGAACTGTCCGTCGCTAAAATTGCTTTTTCTTGTAGTGGTTTTAAGCTATCATTTTGGAAATAGTGGCTCATATAGCGCTGCTGTGGCCCGAGAACCTTGATCTAGCCACCAATTCAAACCTCTACTAAGTCCTACAAGAGCGCCAATTGATACGGAGAACATGGGGAAAGCTTGCTGCCGGCGGACTCGGCGTGATGCCTTCCCAAGATCTTCTCCTGTCTCGAAAGTGACTTGGAGTCATGGTCCCAACGGGTGCTGATGAAGACCCCCCCCCCCCCCCCCCCTAGTGCCAGAGCATGCAAACTAATCATACAGACACCCTAACAAAAATAGTGTCATGGAGGAGTCGCTTATTGAGCAGGTAAAGTTCTTGTGCGGGAGCACTCAGAGTATGCCAAGCTAGTCTCAATTATTTAGTGGCTCTAAAAGTGCTATTGGGAACCGTCATTATAGGGTTTAACAAAAGTGTATAAATTATAGTTAGCGAGCATTAGTTGTCGTTATACTTAATTTTATAAACCATTTATTTCTAAAAAAAGTATCTTTAATAAAACAAATTTTTAGCCATTTCATCACTTGAGATTGTTTTATACGCTGGGGCCAGATCTTAACTCGATTGGGTTATATTTATAGTCTTTTATCCCCAAAAAAATGCATTAATGACCTCTCAACCTCTTTAATGACAAAATATTTAAAGTTAGCCAAATTTTTTATAATTTAGCCTCATCTTTTTTAAAAGTCATAAGCACCCTCGACATGTAGAAACCTGTTAAACTTAAAAAATGTGTCTAAAGAAAAAATGTTTATTCATTTAACCCATTGCATATAAAAAACTTGAGAGTTTTCAAGTTAATAAAAAATTGTTAATCATTTAAGATCAAATAAATGAGGGCTTTATCAATTGGGTTTTACTTACTCGTATGACTTATAAGAGTAAAATACACGGGAAAAATAGTCATACGAAAAAAAAGTTATTATGCGCATATATGGTATTCTGCGCTATAGTGGAACGTAGAAAGACAATAATCACATGGAGAATATGTTATCATGCAAGTAACGGTATTCCAATAACTCTAATACAAACATAGGATTATTTACTTGCCACGAACTCAAAAAAATTAGGAGTCGAATAGTATGATCTAGCGATTCTTATGCATTTAAAAATTTCTAAAAAAAAAACTCCAGTTTATGATAGCTTTCTTACATCGATATTTTTGTATTTATCTAGAATTAAACTTCAATTTTACGATAGTTTCAATGTATTAAAATGTTTGCATTGAAATCTATATACATGCAAAATAATTCAAATCTGAAGCATATGCATCAACATACAAATACGAAATAAAAAATTAAAAAATAAATACCGAATTCTTGACAAAATATTCAATTTAGTTTAGGTATATTATATTTCTTTCAAAAGGCTATAGAAAATTATGTTATCTGCAAGGTCATCAGTAGTCGAACTTCATGAAGAAGATGTAGTAACTCTAAGGTAGTTTACTTTCAACGTGAATAGAGATTTCACTACTCGGAGAGCATTTAGGAGCTTAAGGGTGATTTTATAAGATTTTTTATTTCCTTTTTTCTAGTAAAAGTCATAATGATTCTTAACTCCAACACAAGCATATATTCCAATAAGGGTATTTATAAAATAAAATAAAAGAGGCTTGGTATCCTAAGAGAAGTCAACAACACCCTTATTTTTTATAACACCTTAATTCAAAATAGATATATAACGGATAAAAAAGTTTAAGTGAAAAACACCCCTAATTACAACTAATCTTTTATGAATTCGTCAATTTTAAGGGCATCTTAAGAAAAAAAAAAGAAAATTGGCCATTTAACCCCAGGATTACATATACCTTTTAAAAAGCTTAAAAAACTTCAGTTTTACGATAGATTCCTTACACCAATATGTCCTTATTCAAAAATCTAGAATTAAACTTTAGATTTACGATAGTTTCAATGTACTAATATATCTGTATTAAAATCTATATATATGCACACTAATTCAAATTTGTAAAGTACACATCAACATGCATATATCAAATACTCTCTCCGTCTCTAAATAATTGATCAATTTTCTTTTTGGACTGTCGCAAAAGAATTGATCACTTTCCAAATCAGGAAAGATTCCATATGTGTTTTTCTATATTTATCATTTTTACACTTTTTGATTTTATTTCTCTCTCTATATTTAATCTTTTACCAACTCCTTTTCTTTTCTCCTGGCCCACTTTCTTCCTCTGTTTCTCTCTCTACATTTAATCTTTCACCAACAAATTTTCTCTCTCACCTCACTTCTTTCCATTCGTCTCTCTTTAAGAGTGAAATGAAAAACACATCTTAAATAACGTATATCCTTAATACGAGTGCCAAGTCAAAATTGAGCAATTATTTAGGGATGGATGGAGTACAAATACTAAAATAATTGAGTTTCTAAGAAAATATTAAATTTAATTTAGATATATTACATTTCTCCTAAAAGACTATAGAAAACTCTATTATCGACAAGTTTCTTTCTTTGATCGAATTTGATGGTGAAGATGTAGTAGCTCTAGGGCAGTTTAATTTTAACGTGAATGAAGGCGGTAGATTACGATAGGTACTTTTTTCAGTAATCAAAGAGCATGTAGGAGTTCAAGAGTGATTTTATATGATTTTAATAGGGTTTATTTGTCTCTGTCTTTTTTATATATATAATAAAAATCAAACAACCCTTATCTCTAACAAAAACATATATTTCAATAAGTGTATTTTAAGAAAAGGCTTAATATCCTATGAAAAGTAAAAGACATCCTTATTTTTTTATAACAGTCTAACTCAAATAGGGTATTTAATTGAAAAAAAATTCAACGCAAAACAAAACAAGCGCTTAACTTTAATGAAAACATATATTTCATTAAGGGTATTTTAAGGAAAAATGCTTGATATCCTATGATAAGTAAAAAATAACCTCATTTTTGCATAACACTCTAATTCAAAGAGGGTATTAATCGGAAAAAAAGTTTTAAGTAAAAAACACTCCTAATCACCACTATTCTTTGATGAAAACTTCAATTTATAAATGGTATCTTAAGGACAAAAGGAAAAGATTAAACATTTAATATATAGAACATAGAAACAGCATCAAAGACAGTATAGATGGGGTATTGGGTTGGTAGTCGGCCGGCCCCTGGTTACTCGGTATGTCTACATCACCGCGTAAATTTGCGTCGACTTGACATACAATTGCATGCATCGATGTAATTTTGTATCTTCCTAGGTGAAAACAAGATGTTTGGATACCTTTAACAATTACATTGAATGTTCCTTTGTTTCCTTCTACCACAGATGTGGTTACACCTATAAAGATGTACTTCCCCAAGATATTCTTGCTTATTGTTCGTTGGTTGCACCCTTTAGGTATTTGGCGAATGCCCTTTTTCGGATGCGAACAGCTTTTGTCCTTTGAGGTGTCCTGCCTTGATTGATAAAGTAAGTTTCTCACTGCTTGTAATTTTTTCGTCTCCACGTCCATGTTGACTTCGTACATAGAACTCAAGGGTAGGGAGGTTTAGATATGAAGTTTCGAAAGCTTGTAAAAGACAAGTGTGCTGAATGATATGAAATAGTATGGAAGTCCGAAAATTACATGATTTGGTGAGCTTAATTATTACAAGAAGAAACAAGAACATTTCTGCTCTAACTTCTCGCAATAGCCTTTACTTTGTTCTCCCTCTAGCTGTCTTCTTCTCTTTTTCTCAGTTTCTCGTTTAGGTTGGTTCTGGGCTTGTGAATGATGGAGTTGTGCAATTATACCGAATCTTAATGCGACGGTTCCCAATCAAAAGACGGACATGTAGTTTAGTACCAAATTAACCACCTAATTTTGATGTAGAGAAGTTTCAACATCATAACACAGTTGTGTTACGTACTATGTAGTTTCAATTGGGCATCCATTGCGCTTTTCCTCTCAATCAACTGTTTTGCTAATTTATGCGGGCCTCTAAACGGAAATTTTTTCAATCGTTTACACCAGTGTTGAACCTAATGATTTTCTATCACTTGGGTTGTTTAATCATTGTCCTTACGTTTACGATTATTCCAAGAGACATCTCTCCAAATTCTTCAGCACCGTCTCCCTTCATATCATCGACACAATTATCATTACGTTCCGGCCTTTGCGTGGCAAAGCCAACCAAGCATCTCATTCCAGTCGATAAATCCAATGTATCTTTGTCTCTTCCTGTTTTTGATTGTTTCATATTCCCTTTCACAACTTGGATAGTTCTCTTAAAATCTGTGCACAACAAACTTTCTCAGCTTCAATGGGTTATATTATCATCTCAACCTCGCTCTACGTCAATTTCTCTAACTACATCACAAGGAAACCCTGACGTTGCAGGTTTGGTAGTACTAGAGCTGAAGTAAGGCTGTTCGATCAAAAGAAAATGATTTTCAGCAGAGAGTACGGGCCTTGAAAAGGCAACTCGTGAAGAGGGTTGAGCTGTCATCCTTGTAAGAACCACTGACTTCAATGGTTTTGCTTACGGGTGATACTTTAATTCTGTTGTTGGTCACAACACCGTCCAGTGCCTGCAAGAGTTAGCGGTTATCATATGTATCCCTCCATTGAGACATGGAGAACATGACGACAAGGGCTTTTTTTTGTGCAGGTGTGGTAAACTATAGGCAAATGACTCAAAAGATCTATTCAGTAACCTTCCGCTCTCATGTCAATAGCTGATCAAAAATCTACTACCCTCTTCTGTTCTTAAACAAATTTATAACGTTTTTGAAGCTTCGGGTCAGTTTTTGTATTTAATTTTCTTGTTTTTCTGATACTTGTGATGCATATATTTGTAGTTTGAGAATGGAAAGGACAGGTGAAGGTCCATCAATTGGAATTGATCTAGGAACGACCTACTCTTGTGTGGGGGTGTGGCTACACAACCGTGTTGAGATCATTGTCAACGATCAAGGGAACAGGACAACACCATCCTGTGTCGCTTTCACGGATATCGAGCGTCTAATTGGTGATGCTGCCAAGAATCAGGATGCCATGAACCCAACCAACACTATCTTCGGTGAGTAGTAAATGTCTGTCTTGTTCTTTATGTGGTATGTTCAAGTGGTAAACATTTTAAGTACATCAGATAATTACATACAAATTAGGATATGTTATTGCACTCTAAAGGCAAATGCATTTGAATTTAACTGTTTTGGATGTCAATTGGGGTCATCTCTGATGTTTTGCCAAAAACCTGACTATATGAGTATTTGATCTATTTTCATTCAGAACTGGATTTGAATTTAAAATGCGTTATTTACAGATACAACTTTTTCATAAAGAGAGAATTATTCTTTTATGAAGGTTCATTTTTTTTGTTCTGCTCATGAGGAATTGCAATCGCTAAATGTTAGTCAATGTACTAGAACATCAGATACATATATTTTAGTCATGCAATCTCTAAATGTTAACTAGAGTATAATAATGTTTCCAGAGAAGGGTACAGTCCTTGATGCTTTATCGATTACCTTTATATCTTCCCCGACAACTAATCGACAAAAATAAAGGAAAATGCATCAAGAAATATTATGCTTACGCTTGGAATATCATTTAGCGCCAGAAATGGTCATACTATATGCTTCCTTCGTATAATTTTCATTTTTGGGCTTGTTTTGACAGATGTCAAGCGATTGATTGGTAGGCGATTTAGTGATACATCTGTGCAGAGCGACATGAAGCTCTGGCCGTTCAAGGTCATTCCTGGCGCTGATGACAAGCCCATGATTGCAATCACATACAAAGGCGAAGAGAAGCAACTTGCGCCTGAGGAGGTCTCTTCCATGGTCCTTGTTAAGATGCGTGAGATTGCTGAAGTTTTCCTCGGATCAAATATAAAGAATGCTGTTGTCACAGTCCCTGCCTATTTCACTGACTCTCAGCGCCAGGCTACAAAGGATGCTGGAGCTATTGCAGGCCTCAACGTGATGCGCATTATCAACGAGCCTACAGCTGCTGCCATTGCTTATGGTTTTCTCCGCAAGGAATCTATTGTTGGTGCAAAGAATGTGCTTGTTTTCGATCTTGGTGGTGGTACTTTTGATGTGTCTCTCCTCACTATTGAAGAGGGTAAAATTGAAGTGAAGACCACTGCTGGCATCACTCACCTTGGAGGAGAGGACTTTGATAATAGAATGGTGAACCACTTTATGAAGGAATTTAAGAGGAAATTCAAGAAGGACATTAGCAAAGATCAGAGAGCTCTTAGGAGGTTAAGGACTGCTTGTGAGAGGACTAAGAGGATTCTCTCAACTACTGCACAGACCACAGTTTCAGTTGACTGCTTGTTTGAGGGTATTGATTTCCAGATGACCCTTACCCGTGCCAGATTCGAGGAGCTTAACATGGATC
Organism: Escallonia rubra; assembly: GCA_033065855.1. Taxonomy (NCBI): domain Eukaryota; kingdom Viridiplantae; phylum Streptophyta; class Magnoliopsida; order Escalloniales; family Escalloniaceae; genus Escallonia; species Escallonia rubra. Next base: position 130,703 of record JAVXUO010002241.1, read on the forward strand.
TTTTTAGAGAGTGCATGGAACCGGTTGAAAATTGTTTGAGAGATGCTAAGATGGACAAGAGTAGTGTCGATGATGTGGTCATTGTTGGAGGTTCTACTAGAATTCCCAAGGTGCAGCAAATGCTACAAGATTTCTTCTCAGGAAAGGAGCTTTGCAAGAGCATTAACCAGGATGAGGCTGTTGCCTATGGTGCTGCCATTCAAGCTGCTATTTTAGATGGGAGGTTTCACGACCTGTCGCTTTTGGATGTAACGCCTCTCTCTCTCGGATTAGAGACCGGGCAAGAACATGCTATGACTGTTGTCATCCCAAGGAATACCAGAATTCCCACCAAGAAGGAGCAGGACTTCTGTACGGGTTATGACAACCAGGAGGCAGTGGATTTTTTAGTGTACCAAGGTGAAAGAGCGCGAACCAAAGACAACAACTTTTTGGGTAAGTTTGAAATTACTGGCATTCCACCAGCTCCAAAAGGTTCTGTGAAGTTCAATGTCTGTTTTGAGATTGATGCAAATGGTATATTGAGGGTCTCTGCCGAGGAAAAGTCCACTGGTCTGAAGAACAAGATCACTATCAGCGACTGTGACGGAAGATTATCTGAGGAACAGATTAAAAAGATGATACAGGAGGCTGAGAAGTATAAGGCCGAGGATGAGGAGCACAAAAAGAGGTCTCAAGCAAAGAATGCCTTGGAGAACTATGCATACAAAATGAGAGATACATTTGAGGATTCCAAGTTCTCTGGAGTTGACAAGAAGAATATTCATGATTCCATTGGCCAGGTGATGGAGTGGTTGGACAGGAACCAACTTGCAGGATCTGACGAGTTTCAAGACAAAATGGAAGAGCTCGAGAATATCTGTAGCCCTGTTATTGACAAAATGTAACAAGACTCTATAGCATTCGATTCAGGAATTTTCCTTCTCTTTTGTAATATTTTTTTCTTATCCAACAGTCTTAAGACATTATTTCGTAAAATAAAGAATGCAATGAGTTTATTTGTCTTGGCATGGAACTGCCATTTTACTGAAAATTAATGGTGGGATTAGCAACAAATCTCTTTAACGTAAAAAAGAAATTTATGTTCAAAGATAAGTTAATTTTTATGTCCTATTCTGTATTAGATCCATCTTAAAAATTGTTAATATGGTTGTGTTCCTATTCAGGATTTACTCGAAAGTAAGTTGAAAATGTTGTAGTTTGAAAACGCTGGAGTTTGAAGTTTGACCAGAACAAAGTCGTTGTGTACAACAAAGACTGGCGATAACTGTTATCTCTAAGATAAGAAAAAAGAAATCGCAATCAACAAAAAATCAATTCAATAATAAATATTAATTAAAGAGAGATTTATAAAAGCCTGGAATTCGGTTGAGGTAGGCAAAAATGTTCTTTCCTTGAAGTAAATACGCTCTGCACTTGATTAATTGCATTTCATCCCAACAATGCAACAACCACCGAAAGAGTTTTTATGCTTCAAAAATCCCTGTCAAACCTTAGAGCATCCATACACACAAAATAGTATGTGAAATATATGTATGTGGCTTTTGAAGAAAGAATGAATGAAAGAAGAAAGAAGATATCCAGACTTGTCACTTCTCTTTTAACAGTTCTTTTTTTTTAACATACCCAAAAAAAACATAGTGGAAAGATTATAGGCACATGCGGAAAAAAATTAAGAGAGAAAGTACATAGTTAAAACTACCACATGACTTAGAAGAGTTAGTAAAAAGGTCTTCCACTTTAATTAGGATATTACTAAATTCACCTTATTTTATTTTTATAATCCAACAATACCCCACAATATATATATAGAAAATACATATATAACATACTTTGAGTGCTTGTACTGTGCATTTGGTGCAGATGTATTCCGAACTTGAACTTACACTTAGTATGAGTAGGTTTTCCGTTTGAAGAACTGTAGTGAACTAAGGCTCTGTTTGAATCCCTTTTTGTTTTTCCAGTTTTTTTCTATTTTTGTAAACTGGAGAAAATAAACGCGTTTGCCATACAATTTTTGTTTTTTTTTTCTTCAGTTTTGAAAATCAGTTTTAAAAACGGGTCTGTTTTTGAAAACTCTCATTTAGAGTTCTGAGTTTTCAGTTTTAATTTTTATTTTGAGACCACCACCGCAGCCACCGCCCATCACCGGCAGGTCGCTAGCAGCCACCGCCGACCACTGCCACACTCTACCACCGCCATCGCAAACCACCACGAAAAAAAAAACTCAAAATATAAACTGGTAATCAAACACCCATTTGTTTTTGTAAAAAAAAAATTAAACTGGGTTTTTTTTTTTAAACAAAAAACCAAAACTCAAAGTATTTTCAAACGCTACCTAAGTCTTGAGATAGGTTCTTTTGTTCAAACTTTAACTTACCACACATACAGTATGCATGATCAATTTGGTTCTGTCAGTTTTTGTGTGCTACAGCCATATATAAGTATCTTTTCATGAGTATCTTTAGGGAGTAGCTTTCTTCCCACAACAGTGACCTACTGCCACACTTATATTGGTGAGTCGTCCAAGGTGGATTTGTGACCAATACCCGTGACAAATTTCTGCCTTGTCTCATTCAAAGTTACAACATTTTCTAAACCGTCACAATATAAGCACAATCGCCAAAGAAATAGAAATGGAACTAGAAAAATCCCGTCAATAAAGAAAATTTAGTGCTCTCCTAGTCACTTACAAGTTCATTTTTACCTATTGAACCTCATTCATGGATCTCCAATCATAGAAGATTAGGCATCCAATGACTAATTTATAGGCTTCAATCTCATTTCCCTCGATGATTCAGTGATTAGCGTGCTCGCTAACCCATTTGTAAATTGGTCTGCTAAATTATTTTCAGACCTTACAAAATCAAGTGCTATTATACCTCGGGACAATAATTCTTTTACAGAATTATGTCTAATTCTAAAATGTCTCTTGTTTTATTAGAATTTTTAATTATGGTTTTCGAAATTGTAGCTTGATCATCGTAATGTATTGAAAAAGTAGGTATTGGCTCACTCAGTAAAGGTATATCTACTAATAAACTTCTAAGCCATTCTGCCTCAGTACTAGTCAAATCTAAGGCAGTAAAATCGGCTTCCATAGTATAACGGGATATAACAATTTGCTTAGTGGACTTCCAAACTATAGCACCACCTCATAAGATGAACAATATAACCATTAGTAACCTTTGTCTCATATGAGTCTGTGATCCAATTGGCATCACTAAACCCTTCTAAAACACTAGGAAACCAGAATTATGAATCCTATAATTTATTATCCCTCTAAGATATCTAAATATCCTTTTTATAGCATGCAAATGTTAAGAACTCGGGCTACATGTATATCTACTCAAATAGCAAATTGCATATAATATATCGGGTCTTGTACAGTTAGAAAGATACATAAAAAATCCAAATATGTGAGCATACTTATGCTGAGACGAATGTTCACCCACATTTTTCTTAAGTCGAATGTTCGGATCAAAAGGAACATAAAGAGGTTCCATTTCAGAATATTAAACTTTTTCAACAAGTGCTCCACATAATGTGATTATGTCAAAGCAATTCCGTCATTATTCCTTATTAATTTGATATCTAAAATCACATTCGCAAAACTTAAAATTTTCATATCAAAGTTCTTAATGGTTGTTGTATGCGTTACATGCGAATAAGTATCAACGAAATATATTCCTTCCTTTTGATTAAATCCTTTGGCTACAAGCCTAGCTTAAAATTTTCAATTGTGCTATCGGTTCTAAGTTTCTTCCATTTACAACCAATTGTCTTACTACCAGGTGGAAGATCACAAAAAAAACTAAGTATGATTAGACAAGATAGAATTCTTTCACTATCTATTGCCCTTTTCCAAGAAGGATCATCTAAAGAGGTTAAGGCTTCTCCATAGGATTTATGATCGTTTTCTCTTAGAAATGTATGAAAATCATCGCCTAAATCCTTTTCAATCCTTCCTCTTTTGCTTTTTCGAATTTCCAACTGATCTTGAGATTCTAATAATTACTCACCAACAGATTTTCGAAGAGAGTAACTTTTCTGGATTCCATGATAGTGTTGTTTGAAATGTCAGAAACATCTGAATTTATAACCAAAAATCTATAACTAACACCATCCAAAGCAGAATAAAAGCACAATAAAATAGTTTTATGTCCCAACTTTCTCTTCCTAGTTGGTGGAACCAAAACCTTTGTCAAACATAGATACATTCGAAATTTTAAAGACGGTTTTCTTCCTTTTAGAAAATCATAAGGTGTTTTGTCAAACTCCTTGTAAGGAACTCCGTTCAAATTTACGATAAGCAGAATATAAAGCTTCACCCCACAAATTATTAGGCAAACCTAAACTAGCTAACATAATGATGGCAAGGAAAGTGAGTTCGTATCTATGTGAAGCTACCACAAAGACTGCAGTCTGAGTCAGCTTTCAAGTGTACAAAGTGAGAGACAGCAAGGACGGAATAAGAGCTGAGAGCAAGGCTCCCCAGACAGGCCGTGAGGGCTGGCAGCGCTGCGCAGACAAAGCAACGACGAATAGGGGTGGCAGTTGACAATCCACGCGAAGGTCCAAGTCGAGGAGGCCGCGTCAGGGGTCCGATGTCAAAAGTCCAAATGTGTTTCTCTCACTAGAATTCTAGAGAGAATGGGTTTTTAGAGAGAGAAATGAAAAGGTCAAATGAGAGAGAGAGAGAGTCCTCCAAATGAGCTCCAAAATCCACTATTTATAGGGACAATATGCCTGTGTCATCAGCTGACACGTGTCGTCCCCTGGGAGTGACACGTCACCAGGGGGTTCTGAAATGCCGGCCCTCCGTTGGACTTTCGGCCCCTGAAGTTGTGTTGCCCATGGCTCACGCAGCATCTCTCTACCTGTCTGAGAAGACTGACCACACCATGACAGCATGATCAGAGTAAGCCCGTTGCCCCAGCCACCGGTCTAAGCCCTTACTGAATCCCACAAGGTGCGTCAAGAGACATGCAGATAACCTGACAGCGGTGAGGGTTGCCCCTGTAGCCAACTGCCAGGCGGACTAGGCACGATTCCCTCCAAAGACCTGCTCCCGTCTCGAAGTGACCCGAGGGTCATCGTCCTGGTGACACTAACGATTACCGGTAACATGAGTGGGTATGGTCGTAGCCCAGTGCCTGGTGTCATGCAAGTCACCCCAGACGGCGATAGTTTCGTGGTAACGAGCCTATCCCGCTACGAAGGGTCCTCGTGCCGGAGCGCTACGAACGGTGCCCCCCATAGAGTGATGACAGTGATGGCTTTGTGGTATAGATCTCATCCCGTTGCGGTGATGAAATTGTGGTAACGAGTCCATCCCGCTACGAGGGGTCATCGTGCCGAAGCGCTACGAACGGCACCCCCCGTGGAGTGATGACGGAGCCTCCTATGATTGTGACGGCGATGGCTTTGTGGTAATGAGCCCATCCTACTGCGGTGATGACTTTATGGTAACGAGTCCATCCCGCTGCGAGGGGTCCTCGTACCAGAGCCCCCGTGATTGTGACGACGATGGCTTTGTGGTAATGAGCCCATCCCGTGGCGGCGATGCCTTAATGGTAACGAGTCCATCTCGCTGCGGCGATGACTTTGTGGTAATGAGTCCATTTCGCTGCGAGGGGTTCTCGGGTCTGAGCCCCCTGTGATTGTGACGATGATGGATTTGTGGTAACGAGCACTTCCCTTGGTGGCTATGACTTTGTGGTAACGAGTCCATCCCACTGCGAGGGGTCCACTTACCGAAACCTTCCATAATGCTGCACACTCCGGAGAGTGGTTCAAAGCATGTTCCACGTCCATGGCGTGGGGACATGGTGTGGTGAATGACTGTGGTGCCCGGAGGGGTATAACATGATTATGGTGCATGGGCGCCGTCGATGACCGTCGCAAGATAATATTTGGTGCCGGGGGCACATGTTGTGGAAGTGGTACGACGTATGGGAGCAACGGAGTGTGGGAGTGTGATGCGCGGGCACCGGCGATGGGGTCGAGAAGACAGCACGTGAGGTGCGGAGCTAGCGCGCGATAACTGACAACTGGAGCTGCGAGGATGGCATACAGATGACAGTGTGAGGCCACGAGTGACGGTTGCCGTGGCGACAGCGTGCGGGCGATGACGAGCGTCATGCGGCCACTGGTGGTGAGTGAGCACTGTAGAGAGTGCAATGAGTGAGATGGCTGAGGGGTCGGTAGTGCTCCCCTCAAGGCAAAGGGTGGCCGACCCCCTGTTAGAGAGGGTGGTCGACCCCCCTTGAAGAGGGTGGCCGACCCCCCCTTTACAGAGGGTGGCCGACCCCTTCTTTAAGGAGGTGGCCGACCCCCTTCTCAGGGGGTGGCCGACCCCCTTCTCAGGGGGTGGCCGACCCCCTCGGGGGATTTGCGCTCTTCCAAGGGTTTTGACCTATTGATGGCGTTGAATAATTTACCGTTGAATGGGTGATGTGTCGCGCAAAATGGATCCCTTAGCGGGCCCTGGGTTGCGATTTGGAATAGGTTAGGAACATAAGCCCCATGCGTATGGTGTGCGCGGACGGGCAACCTGAGCGGGCACCGCACGCAAAAACGATGTAGCTTTTGATCGGGTATCACTTTGTAAAATAGCGAATAAGAAGGTGTAATGCGAATTTGGATAGCGGTAACTATGAATTATGTGAGAAAAAGGTTGACTATTTTGTTTCGTGGAAACACAGCGCGCTAAAAAAAATGCAGCGCGAAAAGGGTGTTAACCGTTGAAGAAAAGAGCTGATGGGTTTTGGCGGGAAAAAATATTGGATTGAATTTTGAATGTGTGGCTGAGATTGAAAGATGGCCCAACTTTATAAACAGTGAAGGCGGAAGATATTTTGCAAAAATCCTCATTTGCATCTTTTCCATTCAAGAGAGAATAAGAAAGAGAGAAAAAAATGAGATGGTGAGAGAAGGGAAGCAAGTGGGGAAGGGGGTCGGCGTGGCCATAGGGTCGGCGCTGGTGGGGAGAGGGAAAGAAGGGGGAAGGGGGAATGAGGAAGGAGATAGGGGACAGGGGAAGGGGGGTCAGCGTCTCGGAGTGGGTCGGCTGCCGCTGGGGGGTCGGCCAATGCTGGGGAAAGAGGGTCGAGGGAGGAGAGGGTGGACAGGGGAGGGGGTTCGGCCTCTCGGGCAGGGTCGGCTACCCTGGAGGGGTCAGTTAGCTAAGGGGGGTCGGCAGGTGCTTCAGGCTCGGGGGGAAGAGGAAGAGAGGAAAATGGTGGAGGGTCGGTAGGGCCAAGGGCCGGGGCTAGGGCCACGCCTGCCGAGCCGATGCCGGTTCTGAAAAAGGTGAAGCAGAAGATGTGGGCGAAGCCGCGAGGTGAGGTAGCTAACGCATCACTGCCGCCGCGGGTCATGACAACGGAACCGGTGCCCGCGCCATCGACAGATGAGGCCACAGCTGTGCCAGGCGGGGAGACGGAAGTGCCATTGACCTTTGACGATGCTTCGGTGAGAACATATGATCCGGACCCGGACAAGACGAATACACTGCTGGGAGTGATGGGAGTAGTACCGACCGTACCTGACCGGGAGCTGTGGAGGGAGCTGGCCATCCGGGTGGCTGATGGTGCTTTCACGGTTCCCGTGGAGTGGTTCGTCGATGGGAGAGGAGCCACGGGTTCCATCACCATATGTGCAGGCTTCGAGCTGGGAGGAGGCGCCCGTGATGTCGCCGAGATATGTTGCGGGGTTGTTGGTGGAGAGGGAGGATATACCTTGGTCGCCTATGGTTTTCAAGGACCATGGTACGATGCCGATTGGGTGGGACTTCTAGTGCGAGCATATGGTGGAGAAGCCGCGGTGGGCGGCAGTGTTGGAGACATTGGGGTTGCTGCCGGTGATAGATATTAACGCGAGGGGACTGGAGCTTTATAGGGATACGCCAGGTATGACTCTACTATTGTCGAGGTGGAGCATGTAGTTGCATACATTTGTGACAGAGTTCGAAGAGATCGGGCCGACGCTATTGGACGAGATGATGCTAACAGGGCTGCCCATGCATGGGGAGTTGGATGCGCAGGTGACGCGGCTGACTGGGGAGGAGCGGGTGTTGTAGACAAAGCTCCTGGATATCCTGTCAGGGATGAGGTAGCACCGGAAGGGGACGTACGTTGGGTGGCTCGATTGTTTTACGGGACGGCGCAGGCGAAAATGGGGCAGAAGTTGGGCAATGTCGCCCATTTCGTGATGGGGCCGTATCACAAGAATGAGCGGTATGAGATGGTGACATTCTTGACGATGTTCTTGTCGAGGCGAGCATTGTACTGTCAATTTACTGTCTGCTTTTATGTGTGTTGTGTTATTTGATGCCATGTATAATGAGTTGATTTGTGCTTGCAGATTTGTGTTTGAGGGGACGCCAGAGGATGGCATTTCCCAGCGAGTGATTCCCCTAGCGATTCGGATGACGCAGGGGAAGCGGGTCGGGCTAGCTCCCGTGTATCTTGGTACACTGTATTCACGGCTGGACCAGTTTGTGAATGATGTGAAGCGGTCGCACGGGCAGTATCAGGTGGCGACGTACGTAGATTGGATGTTCCTGCAGAGATATTTGTACGAGTGCTTTCCAGATTATCGGTAAGCAGGATACCCTTTCGAGCATCGGGTACCAAGGATGAGGACGGTGACACATGGAGGCAGGTCGCGGGAGGTGGCGTTGTGGTGCAGCGGGTCTCGGGCTTTTGTGTGGGCGGGCATCAAGAGGCCGGATTGTCTGCTGTCACGGCTAATAGATTTGTGGGAGGCATGCTTGGCGTGGCCGTACAGAGATATGCATGCGTCATATGGAGTACCCCCCTGATTACATGGACATGAGATGACATCAGACTTGAGCAAGAGAGGGGATTTGGCGCCGCCACATGTTGTGCTGTTGGTGCCCTATTTTTCGGGTTGGCTTCCGGTGATGACGGATGATGGCGGGAAGCCTGTAGAGAATATGTAAAATGTAGCCAAGTATTGCTCGGACCGGCTGTCACTGGCGTTTGGTTATGACTTGGAACCGCCGTGTGGGTATCGCAGCTCGTGGAGTGTGACGACCGAGTTTGGGTACACGCGGTATGATAGAGTCCGTGAGTGGCCGGCGCTGGTGAATAAGTGGAGGTGGCCGGGGACGACATTATCTGGTGTAGTGACAGTGGCGTATGCAAAGTGGTGGGAGTGGATACGGCCTAGTTGGGCGGAGTGGTTGGCACAGCCGTCAGTTACACATCAGCTGGTTGATGTGTTTGCCTGTGACCGGGCTTTGAGCTTGATATCAGCGACAGCTGCGAAGCAGTCTGGCATACTGGTGCTAGTGTCAGGGAGTAGTACGGTGAGCTCGGAGAAGGATGCAGAAGAGGGGGCCGATGGGTCTGATGATGATGCCTCGGGGGAGGACCGTCGCGAGGAGTCAGTGGTGTAGGCGATGAGGGTGCCGGGGACCGGCAAGGGTCCGTTGTCAGCATTTCGAGTTGGGATGATGGAGAGTGCTCGTCACGCTAGTGCAGGCACATCAGCCCCACGGCTAGTAAAGTCGAAGTGGCCGTGCGATGCATTGGAGGAGACAGAGGTTGAGGTAGGCGTTGTTTGTTGATTTTTTGTTAAGTTTTTGTTTACTGGTTGCACATAATAGTAAATGAATATGAACTGATGGTAACTTTGAAATGAGTATGAAGAGCATGCAACTGAGGGGGTCGGCGATGCTGGTGCGGTTGCCGAGGCAGAGGAGGCGATGGCAGCCGAGGTTGATGAGCCGGCAGATATGGATGAGCCGGAGGCTGCCGACACGTCGAGGGCAGGGGTGAGTGAGATGGAGAGTCATTGCCGGGCACTGAGGATAGGAGGATGTGTACGGTGGACGAGTCATTGATGTTTGATGCCAGTGGCTTCTGATGGACGGGCACAGAGACTGAGGCTGTGGTAGGTGAGCGGGAGGACCCGTTGGAGCTGGAGCTTGTGGTTGCAGCCCCGGCGCATGAGTGGGAGGTGTCTGTTCAGCCTGTGGTGGAGCGTCAGCAAGATGCGTTGTCGGGGTCTGCACTCGAGGCTGGTGCGACGCTGCTAGCGATGCACTCAGAGAATTTTGGTGTGCAAATGACAGGGGTTTCGTCAGAGACGCGTGTAGATAGCGGGAGTGGTGCAGTAGTCGGAGAGGCCGGTAGGGGCTCATCGGGCGGACAGGCAGATGAGGCGTTGTGGGAAGGCCTCCACTTACCTGCCGAGATGGTGCGCCGGCTGGAGTAGGTAAAGGAAACGTTCCTGCAGATATTTAAGGGGTGACGGTAGGCAACTCGGTACTGCATAGGTGGGTGTACGCGGTGTTTGTGGAGTGGTTGCTGCCATTTGCTACTGTACCCCCGGCCGGTTGGACTGCGGAGTTTATCAGTCGATCACTGTCAGAGTTTGCGCCGTTTACATCATTCGGCCTGCAGTTGGACTGGCTGGCGGAGTTCTTTAGGTCTAGGGGCGAGGGGGGAGCTATGGGGGAGATGATGGCCCTGGTGCGTATGGAGGAGACGTTACTGGAGAGGCGGCGCACTGGGTTGGAGGTTGAGCGATTGGAGATTGCGGGGGAGCTGGCCGAGATTGATGGGTAGGTCTCAGACATAGAGAGGCAGCTGACTGAGCTACAGAGATAGCTGAGCGAGCTACAGCGGCGACGTGCCGATGTGGAGGTCCGAGAGGCTGAGCGACTGAAGCGGCAGGCCGAGTTTGAGGCTGGATGGTCCGCGCTGCAGACTCAGCGTCAGACATTAGAGGCTTTTAGCACGCATCCGGTGGCAGCTTTATTAGCTAGACTTCGGTAGGGTGATTGTGTCTTTGATGTAGTAAACTGTGCTCGATAGTGGCCAGTGAACTTCAAATTTATTTTGCATATGTTGATGTTATGAGTAAGGCTACTTTTTGTCTTGTGGTTGTTTCTTGTTGTTGATACGTTTTGAATTCGTTGTCTGTTGTGATTGTTGAATGTCTTGTATCTGATGGTTGGCTGCCGGTGTTCCCCCCTCCCCGCCGAGGGTAAGTAGCTTGGTGACCAGAAACAAAAAATAAGTATGCTAAACACAAGTGGATGTAGCCGAAAGACTATGTATTGATAGTGTTTGGATCAAAATGTCGTTACATAAGGACAAACTTATAATAAGCAACAAAAGTTACAAGTCATAAACATATGTGTATATACAGAAAATGGTATGTAAAAGTTCTAAACTGTGGGCGGGTAGGGCTGAGGGGAACAAACTGCGGCTGATCATGCATAGTACTTCTTCAGGTAGCGGCCGTTGACTGGGGCTATGATCTGTCCGTCATCTGGATTGAGCAGGAGGTAGGAACCGTTGCTTCTGGCTGTATGCACTTCAAATGGTCCTTCCCAGTTGGGTGTGGACTTAGGGGCTGACAGATTGGCATGCACATGCTTGGGGGCCTGGAGGACTAATTCACCTTCTACAAAGGATCGAGGCTTGACTGTCTTGCCGTAGGCTTTCACAAGTTGTTCATGATATGTCTTCATGCGACGCATGGCGTTAGCTCTTTTTTCATCAAGGCCCTCAAGGGCCACCATTCTGGTTTCCTCTTCACCGAGACCACTACTTAGAAAGAGGCGGGCTGAGGCAACTGCGATCTCGGCTGGGACCACACACTCGTCCCCGTAGACAAGGGAAAAGGGCATGGCCTTCGTTGCTGTATACCTGGAAGGTCTGTATGGATTATTCATGATAGTACCCTTAGTAGAGTCTTGTTATAAGCTTCAGCTTGACCATTCCCTTGTGGGTAGTAAGGGGTTAATGTGGTGTGGTTGATGTCGTCTGCTTCCATGATGAATGGCATGCCGTTGTCAGAGATAATGCACCGGGGGAGGCCGAGGCGACAGATGATGTGATCACATAAGATGTTGGCAATGGCGCCCCCCCGTGGCTCTTGGCAGAGGTATGGCTTCAACCCATTTTGTGAAACGTTTCATCTCGACTATGATCGATATGTGACCCTTCGACGACGGGTGTATGAGGTCGAGAGCCCAAGAGTGAAATAGCCGGGGGGCCATGATCATACGAAGGTCGGACGTCGGCGTGTGCATTCTGTCAGCGTGTCTCTGGCAGGGTTGGCAATGTTGGACGTGAGAGATGGAATCAAATTCCATAGTCAGCCAATAGTACCCGAACCTTAGCAGTTATGCGTACAGCTTCTGCAATCCTTGATGCTCCTCACAGGCACCATTGTGTACTTCATTAATCACTTACACGGCTTGGGCACCTTAAAAGCATCGTAGGGTTCGTCCCGAAAACCGTTTGCGAAACAACTCGCGTTCCGTCACAAAATACCTGACCGATTTGCATTTGATAAATCGTGTCGAGCTACGGTCAGGTGGTAGAATCCCATGAGACAGATATTGGATGAAAGGCTAACGCCAGTCACCCTTGACGTTAATCACAAGAGCTTCCGCGTTATCCGGCGCATATAGGCATTCGGGACAATCCTGTTGTACATTTGAAGCATCCTTGGCCATGGATGGCCAAAAGAGGCCCTACATTGGAGGCGACGGTATAGAGGGGGACCGTCAAGGCCGCAACATTTCTGATGACCAAGTTGAAGTTTGTGCTTTGCTTCTTCCTGTGCCAAAAACCTGGCTAAAGTGCCTCCGAGACATCGTCTGTACAAGACATCTCACAACATCAAAAAGTTTGTAAGGGTAGAGGCATAGGCAAGAGATAGTGTCTTGAGTGGTCAACGATTGGCTGCCTCCAATCGTCTGAGGTAGAGTCCTTGGGGACTAGTTTCAAAGCTGTACATGGTTCGGTCCTTTGATGATGATCAACATCCACTGCTCACCGTCAACTTTTATTTTGGATGCGATCGTAGCCAAGCTGTCTTCATGTTTGTTGTGACACCTGTTGTGATGGTCATATTGGACATGACTGAGCCTTCCTTCCAAGTGTTGTACCAAGGCACGATAAAGTGCCAAGGCTGGCTCCTTGACTGCGAACTCTCTGTCAGCCTGCTTCATGATCAAGTTTGAGTCCCCTTTTACACATAATGATTTAGCCCCCATACTAGTAGCCAGCATGAGGCCAATGACAAGTGCCTCATACTCAGCTTCATTGTTAGATACTGAGAATACAAGCTTAAAGGTTAGGGATGTGGTAACACCCTCTGGATTTCGAAGGACTATCCAGGCGCCCCCTTGCCGGAGGGGAGCTCCATTAGGACCTTTGCTAGTGGCTGAGCCGTCGAACTCAAGCGTCCATAATTCATCGATGTCGGTGATCAGGGTGGTCTCCTCCCTAGGCAATTGGTCTGAGGTAGGTTCATAATGTTGGCGTGGGAAGAAGGCCAAAAGGTCGGCAAGAGCTTGGCTCTATAGAGTTGTAGGGTTCTTGATTGATAAGCCAAATAGCAGCAACCAACGGGTAAGTCGACCGGATAAGGCAGGGCGTGTGAGAATGTATCGTAGTGGATCAGCCTTGGTGACAAGTGTGATCTAATGCTTCAAAAAGTAGTGTCTGAATTTCTATGAGGTGTACATTAAAGCTAGACAGTGTTTCTCAAGCTCGAAGTAATTGGCTTCGAGTCCCCTGATTGATCGACTGAGATAGTAGACTGGACGTTCCACCCCATCCACCTCTTGGGCGAGCAATGCCCCTATGGACCTGGGCGTGGAGGTTAAGTAAACCAAGAGGGGGATACTTCGCTGTGGCACGACCATGGTTTACGGTGACATGAGGACTGCCTTGATCTGTTCCAATGCTTGATGTTGGGGCGCACCCCAACTCCACAGTGCGCTCTTGCACGTCAAGTGCTGGAAGGGTGTGATAAGTTCGGCCAAGGCAAGGATGAATCGTCGAAGGTAAGAAACCTTGCCGAGGAAGCTCTTCAACTGTTTTGTGCTCTTGCGCGGGGGCATCTCTTGGATAGAACACTACAAGAAAAACACAGATTTAGCGACGGACTTTTAGCGACATAAGATATTCCGTCGCTAAAACATCTTTGAGCGACGGATTTCCCCGTCAATAAAAAACCGTAGGTAAAAATATTTAACGACGGAATATTCCGTCGGTCAAAGTATTTGCCAACTGATTATTACAGACGAACTTTTACCGACGGATAGTACCGTCGTTAAATATTTTATATAATTTTATAATTTTCGATGATTTTTAAAAAAATATATAAGCGACGGAATTATTCCGTCGGTAAAAATTCCGTTGGCGAAAGTAGGCTTTACTGACGGACTTTTACCGACGGCGTAGTCCCGTCGCTAAAAGTCTTATCTAAAATATCGTATCCCCTTTTTCTTTTCTTTCTCCCGTTTCTCTCTCTCTCTTAATTATTTCTCACAGACGATATTTACTCCTGCGACCTTCATATCTACGGCAACCCACCACCCCCCCCCCCGACGTCGTGCCACCTCCGTCTCTTTCATCCACGACAACCCACCCCCCGACCGAATTGAACTTGCCACCGCCGCCGCCGCGGATTCCAGCCGCCATAAACTACACCATTGGCATGTCCACGAGTTTTAGAATTTACCTTATCCAACAATTTTAGGTTTATGTGAAATTTGTCTAGCAATGTGAATTTTGTACTTGTTTATGCTTGTTTAGTCTTATTTTGTGAAGGTGAAATGGCAATGTGAATCAGATTCCCGATGAACCCTTTTTTTTTTTTTTTTTTACTTTTGTCTAAACTTAGGTATGCTAATATGGTTTACATGTCATAATCATGTTCACCCTAAGAGGAAATAGTCCATTTTAGACTTGATTCCATCAATTATTGCCTATATACTTGATAGTGGGTAGAAGCTTTGCTTCTGTAAATCTTACTTTTAGGTTGTCCGAATGAATCAAAGCGACGTTAGGGTTACTAAATATATTTCGGTTCTAACTAGTTAGCTTAGGCACTAACTTTTGCTTGCGAACGACTATAAAGTCACATCGGTGGATGTGATTATGACCAGCTGGCATGAGTGAGCCTTTGGTAGGTGTGTTTGCTACATAGGCAGCTATAGGGGGTGTGGGATGTATGTTTGGGTTCATGGTGAGGCCGTGCGAAAAAGGTTAATTTTAAGGCTAGGGTTTAGTCCTCCCCTTTCCCCCTAGCTCAGTGTCCTTTATGGTTTAGTTTGTTGTATGTGGTTGGTTTAGTTTTTAGGAATGGGTGTAATTTTAGGCTAGTATTTTGTCATCCCCCATCCCCCAACTTAGTGCTTGTGTTCGTGTGTTTGAGTTTGTTTGGTGGTGGCGGTGAGTTCCCGCTGTCTCGTGTGGCAGCGTGATTGGGTAAAGCAGCCTCCTTTATTAGTGAAGGTCATAGGAGAATCCGGTTTCATTGCTTAGTTTTTTTTTTCAACGTTTTTTTTATTGTGGAATTGACCGATGGAATCCCACTATATGGAATAAAGTATATAGAAAGTGTAAGGAATGCATTTTTTATTGGCTTTCTTTGCTTCACATCGAACATGAAAAAAAAATAGATTACGGGCTCTTGCCAATGGGGCTAAATAAGGCATAGCGCTGGGGCGTGTAGTGGCCCTTACACCATATTGATGAATATAGCGTGGTGTAATTCTGGGCCTTAGCCAGTGGAGCTAGTATGCCGAGCGCAACGATCGATATGATTGATGAACATAATTGATTTTTTTTATTAAACAACTTGTCACAAGCCAAACTCATAGTTAGGCCCTTTAGTCAGGTATGACAGGCTACATAGGACGATCGGAATCTGGCAAAGGCTCCGTCAAGCCTTACTATTATCCTTCACATAATATGGTACCACACGCTTTACACGTGTCCGGAGGCGTCGGACACGTGTCCGGAGGTGTGGGTAGGTGTCAGACACCATACCGACACCCTATATGAGGTGTCAGTGCTTTCTAGGGGATCTGTGATTTAGTTATAATTGTTAGACTTCTTTATATCAATTTTTATTCTTTATATAATTTTGTTAACTGTGCATTGAGCATTTGAGAATTGAGATTGTTGACTGTGCATTGAGAATTGAGATTATTGACGGAGGATGGGACCCAATTGGATTAAGATATATGTGATTTAGTTGAATGGTTGGTTGTTGAATTTAGGTTAATTAGGTTAACGCGATACTTTTAGCAACCCCTGGAATCTCATCGTGGCTCCGCCACTGGCTATAATTAGCCCTAATTAGTCCCGATTAACCCTAATGGACCCAATTAACCCTAATTAGCTATAGTTAGCCTAATTACTATTTTTATTAACCCTAAGAACCCAATGAACCCTAATTAACTGTAGTTAGCCCAAATTAGTCCTAATTAGCCCAACTTTTGTTGGAAACTTTTTCGAGTTCTAAGAAACAAGTACGGCCTGTTTACACATAGAATGTTGGCAAATGTCACAATAGTGACATCTCAATCTAGATTGCAAGCCATATCGCAATTGCATACTTGGCTAAAGTTAACTTTTTGGTCGTCCTTTTTGAGTGCGTTATAGATGGATGCTGAATATTGAGTTGAGCTTTTACAATTTTCGCTCTTCAGTAGCAAGGATGTCATAAGGTAGGCAGCATCACTAGTTTGTCGAGCGAGAGCAAAAACAAGTGGTGACTCGCTCGACGAACTAGCGATAAATTTGGTTGGCATCACTAATTCGTCGAGCGACAGTGAATAAGAGTGGTGACAAATTTGGTAGTGCAAGTGCAAATTATTAAGAATGGCAGGGCTTTCCACTTATAGGAGGAGTACTAATTTAGTGTAACAACTCTTCATGGCAAGGCTAACCCAAAGAAGCAAACCTGCTAACAATGGTGGAATGTTCAAATGCACACTAATGTTACGTTATGAAGACAATTCACTTACCACACGTATGAGGGTCCAATAGCAATCTAATGAGGATGGTTTCAACTGTTTCTATCTCAATATATAACCTTTTAGGCCATGCCCTTGCTACTTGAATTAATAGAACCCCTTAATTGAACTTATAGAACCTCATAATCGAACCATAAATTGAACTAATAGAACCCTAAATTGAACTAATTGAACCCTAAATTGAATGCCCTAATCGAATCGAACCCTAAATTAAACTAATTGAACCCTAAATTGAATGCCCTAATCCAATCGAACCCTAAATTGAACTAATTGAACCCCCTAATTGAACCCTAAATTGAATGCCCCAATTCAACCGAACCCTAAATTGAACTAATAGAACCCCCTAATTGAACCCTAAATTGAAGTAATTGAACCCTAATTAAACCCTAAATTGAATGCCTTAATTGAATCAAACCCTAATTTAAACTAATTGAACCCTAAATTGAATACCCTAATCCAACCAAACCCTAAATTGAACTTATTCAACCCCCAAATTGAACCCTAAATCGAATGCTCCAATTCAACCGACCATTAAATTGAAATAATTGAACCACGATTGAACCCTTAATTGAAGTAATTGAACCCTAATTAAACCCTAAATTGAATGTCCTAATCGAATCGAACCCTAAATTAAACTAATTGAACCCCTAATTGAATGTCCTAATCCAATCAAACCCTAAATTGAACTAATTGAACCCCCTAATTGAACCATAAATTAAATGCTCCAATTCAATTGAACCCTAAAATTGAACTAATTGAACCCTAAATTGAAGTAACTGAACCCTAATTAAACCTTAAATTGAATGCCTTAATCGAATCGAATCCTAAATTAAACTAATTGAACCCTAACTTGAACTTATTGAAACCCCTAATTGAATGCCCCAATTCAACCAACCACTAAATTGAACCCTAAATTTATGTAATTAAACCCTAAATTGAATGCCCTAATCGAATCGAACCCTAAATTAAACTAATTGAACCCCTAATTGAACCCTAAATTGAATGCCCTAATCTAATCGAACCCTAAATTCAACTAATCGAACCCCTTAATTGAACCCTAAATTGAATGCCCCAATTCAACTGAACCCTAAATTAAACTAATAGAACCCCCTAATTGAACCCTAAATTGAAGTAACTGAACCCCCTAATTGAACCATAAATTAATTGCTCTAATCGAATCGAACCCCAAATTGAAATAATTCAAGCGCATCGGATATGTGCATTTTGAACAATTTTTTTCCCATTTGAACATTGATCATTTGTTTGATAATTTTAGGTTGTTAATTGTGCATTTGAGAATTGTGATTATTGATCGATGATTTTAGGTTGTTAATTGATGATTTTAGGTTATTAGCTGTGCATTTGAAGTAATTGAGATTATTAATTGATGATTTTAGGTTGTTAATTGATGATTTTAGATTGTTAATTGTGCATTGAGCATTTGAGATATTGAGATTGTTGACGGAGGATGGGACCCAATTGGATTGAATGTGAGATTTTTATTGCCATGAGCATTTGAGAATTTAGAATTGAGATTGTTGATGGAGGATGGGACCCAATTGGATTGAATGTGTGATTTTTATTAATTTTTATTGCATTGAGCATTTGAGAATTGAGATTGTTGACGGAGGATGGGACCCAATTGGATTGAGATCCCCGTTAGATAGCACAGACACGGACACCGCATCCGATCGACGCCGACACTGAAACAACATATTTTAGCTTTATACTTGTGGACACCTCTTCAATGGGTGTTCGGCACCTCTTCAATGGGTGTCCGACACGGTGTCCGGCAATTAAAAAATAAATCAATGTCTTTGGACACCGCTGAGAGGTGTCGGACACGTGTCCGGAGGTGTCCGACACGTGTCCGGATGTGTCGATGAGGTGTCGAGGTGTCGGTAGGTCACGGACACCCCGTCCGATCGACACCGACACCGAAAAATGTCATATTTTGGCTTTATACTTATGGACACCTATTCAAGAGGTGTCCGACACCTCTTCAAGGGATGACGGACACGGTGTCTGGCATTTAAAAATTAAATCAATGACTTCGGACATGTCCGGAGGTATCGGACACGTGTCGGTAGGTGTCGGACACGTGTCCGGAGGTGTCTGACACGTGTCCGGAGATGTCAGACACGTTTCCGGAGGCCGGAGGTGTCCAACTCATTTCCGGATGTGTCGATGAGGTGTCAAGGAGTGGGTAGGTCACAGACACCCTGTCCGATCGACACGGACACCGATATGTCACATTTCTACTTTATACTTGGAGACACCTCTTCAAGAGGTGTTCGACACCTCTTCAAGGGGTGATGGACACGGCGTCCGGCATTTAAAAAATAAATCAATGTCTTCGGACGTGTCTGGAGGTGTCGGACACCATACCGACACCCTATATGAGGTATTGGGAATTGAGATTGTTGACTGTGCATTGAGAATTTGAGAATTGAGATTGTTGACGGAGGATGGGACCCAATTGGATTAAGATATCTGTGAATTAGTTGAATGGTTGGTTGTTGAATTTAGGTTAATTAGGTTAACGCGACATTTTTAGCACCCCTTAGAATCTCATCGTGGCTCCAGCACTCGCTATAATTAGCCCTAATTAGTCCCGATTAACCCTAATGAACCCAACTAACCCTAATTAGCTCTAACGAGCCTATTTAGTTTTAATTAACCCTAAGAACCCAATGAAAATTAAATTAGCTATAATTACCCCCAAATTGATCCTAATTAACACCAATCAGTCCAAATTAAACCCTTAACCATAATTACTCATATCTTGTAGACCCGTGATTAGATTAATTAAACCCTAAACCCTAAAACCTAACTAAACTCTGATTACGTTCCTAATTAGTCGTAATTAAGCCTAATTAGCCCTAATTATGACTAATCAATACTACTCTGCACAATTAAACCCTAATTAGCTCAAAATAACCCTAATTAGTCCTAATCAATCCTAATTAGCTATAATTAGTCCAAGGTATTCCTCATTAACACTAATTAGCCCTAACATAACCTAATTAAGCTTAATTAGGACTAATCAACACAATTCCGCACAATAAAACCCGACTATTAGCTCAAAATAAACCTAATTACTCCTAATCAACCTTAATTAGCTATAACTAGCCCAAGGTAATCCTCATTGACGCTATTTAGCTCAGAGATGGTTCAATTACTCGTTGCTTATATGCCCTGCATTCTGTCTATTCGTGGTTGTTTTGCGAAGTCTATTGGCAACGAAAAAAGTCCATTTAAAGAAAAAACTTCTAGGTTCATGTTCCATTTAAAGAAAAAAGCCCGTACTAAGGTGCGGGTTGAGGGCTCAATTGCAGAGGCTTACGTAATGGAAGAAGTTGTAAACTTTTGTAGTCAATATTTGGCCTGATGTTGGTACAAGGTTAAATCAACTAGGCCGAAATGACCCCGGATCAAGCACAAATTTGGAAGGGCAATTGTCAATATTCAAGCAGTCAGGTAGTCCGTTCGGCCGAACGTATACTCGATGGCTAACAGATGAAGAGTACAGTGCTGCAACAATATATGCCCTTCTAAATTGCGATGAAGTTTCGGCATTCGTTGAGTAAGTTAAAGTCTTAATTCACTTACATTGTTGTACATAATTGAAAGTGTGTGATAAGCGAGTCAACTATATTGGTTTGCAGTGAGTTCGATGCGGAATCTTTAATCACTGATCCCGCTGGACTTGAATCTCATCGGAAATCACAATTTGTACAGTGGTTCAAAAGGCGTGTAAGATTGTTTAACGAAATTATATTATGTGTTATATACAGTTCTGTGGCCAATTAGTATACTGATTTATCCTTAATTTTTACCGTCATCTACAATAGGTTCAGTCAATGGATAGACCAGTGGCCTCCTGCTTGAAATTACTAGCCGAAGGCCCTAACAAACAAACATCCTGTTACGGAGGCTATATCATCAACGGGTTTAGGTTTAACGTAAAAGATGATGACCGAACAAAACAAACCCAAAACAGTGGAGTCTTGGTCAACGGCGACTGTTATGCCGAGAATTGCATGGACTTTTACGGAGAGCTAGATGAGATTGTTGAGCTAACATATCTGGGTTCCCAAAACCGCCTGGTAATGTTCAAGTGTACGTGGTTCGATGTCACATGCAGTAGAGGAATCCGTGTTAGCTCTCAAGGGATTGTAGATGTCAATGTCAAGTCAAGACTTGCATCAGACGAGCCCTTTGTGTTTGCTAGTCAAGCTGTACAAGTCTTTTACGCGGAGGACGTCGCCAATCCCAAATCTCATTGGTATACAACTATCAAGTCCAAGAAATTGCCCGTGACATATGACAGTGAGCTAGACTCCTTTCAAGCCGACCAACCACGTGTCTTGTTCCCTGTTGAGGTCAACAACGAGGAGGACGATCTTCCTCTTCCAACAACACTTCTTGTAGGAGAAGAAGTCGTAGATGATGACGCGGAAGACGTGGAAAGTGTTGGAGATGATGTGACCGAGTCTACTGATGAAGAGGATGAATTAGAAGATGAAGAGGACGACGAGTCCCACGAAGAAGAGGACGACGACGAAAGTGATGAAGATGATGATGATTCGCAAACTGAAAATGATTGACTTGTAATGTTGTAACATCACGGAAAAAATGTAGTAACATTTTAGAACTTGGTGTTTATTGATGTGTTTTTGCACATCCGTTCATATATATATAGTGTCGATGATGATTTATGCCAAATTATTGTTTTTAACGTGTTAATGTCTTTGTAATTTATCTATATGAAGTCAGATATGGATAGGATATGGGCTATTCGTGGCCGGGCTGGACGCCGAGCTGCTTCCTCCCCGGTGGGTCCCACCTCGTCATTGCCTACTGATGACGAGGCACAGAATGATCGCGTACAGCAGATGGGGCCCCAGCTCCAGCCCTAGCCCGATGCAGATTCATCCCACATGCGCGTTGATTCTCTTTCTTCCGTGGGTTCTACCTCAGGTATAGTTGATAACGGTGTTTAGTACATTTTCGCTAGCCTTATATTTAAAGTATATTTGAACTGTATTAATGTCTGTGTTTTGTAGGATCTCGACGAGGCCGTGGTCCGACACGTGGGGTACGCATCGACCCCCAGCGTAAACAGAGAGTTACGCTCACTCAGGAGGGCATGTAAGTACTAAAAATATCACATCATGCCTTATATTTAAAATTTTGGGGTGTTAATTTATATTTGAACTGTATTAATTTATTTATTTACTTCTTTGGCAGGATCCTGGAGAATCAGGCGAGGACGAAGATCGGCGTTCTTGTGAAGGGCCGATTCTTCGAGCCACGCCTGTACTGGAAGGACTGGGATGCCGCTGCGAGGGAGTCCCTATGGGAGGAGTGGCTGGTACGGTGAAGTATTTTTTTCTGCGATAATATTTGTTTAATTAGAGTTTGTTTTATGTAGTTATTTTGTGTTATTGAATGCCTTACAGGAGGGGTTCACGTTTGACTCGCCTGAGCAGCAGGCACTGGGGCAGCAGGCCTTCTTTGCTTACATCGGCAAGAATTACCGCCGATGGCTCCACGACGCACGGGACCGGGCGAAGAAGATGCTGCCCGAGGGTGCCCCGATGACGGAGATGAAGACATATCCCCCACATTGGATATCTCCGACTGTATGGGGGGAGATGATAGATCGGTGGGCTACAGATTCAGGCTGGGACGCCAAGAGTAAGAGCGGGGCCGAGAACAGACAGAACAGAGATCCGACGCACACGGGGGGGTCGGTGCCACACGACATCGTCCGACACATGAACGTGATTGAGCACCCGGATCTGGAGGAGGATGAGGTCATAGCTCTAACGTATAATTAAACGCACGTGCGGAAGAAGGACAAGGATCCGGCGCACCCGGCCGGTGACTATGTTTCGGATATTGCCCGGCGGATCGATGTGAGTCAATTTGTTTAAGTTGTTAATTTTTTGTCTTTCTATCCTCAATGTCTGTTGCGTTAATTAATGCCCTAACATATCTTCAAATCACTGTTTTTGCAGGCCTCGTATGAAT
Source organism: Escallonia rubra (assembly GCA_033065855.1). NCBI lineage: Eukaryota > Viridiplantae > Streptophyta > Magnoliopsida > Escalloniales > Escalloniaceae > Escallonia > Escallonia rubra. The sequence continues at coordinate 153,570 of JAVXUO010002241.1, forward strand.
AGCTTAGGGGGTCCGAGCAGCAGTCCGGACAGCCATCAGCGTCCACTAGTACGGGTGCGAGTACTGGGGCGTTGAAGCGATGGCTGGATACGCCGGAGGTCGTCAATCGGCCGAAAGGCCGCATACGTGGCCTGCCTAACACGACTGCTCGTGCAGTGATATGAGCGTCATCACCCCCTGCTGCCCCTCCACAGACACCGACTCCTCGACATTCGTTGGATGAGAAGGAGATCCAGCGCATTGCTACGATGGCGTTGAGGATGATTAAGGAGCAGGGTACCGCTGCTGGACATGTCGAGCCGGCCCCGAATCAGGAGGATCTAGATCTGGGACTCGGTAACCCCTGATGAGCCCCTTCTCGTGCCCGGTCCCAGCTTGTCCCCCCTCCCCCCGCACGGCTTGTACTCTTCTCCCCTCCCCTAACGGGCTGTATACAGTTCCCGGCTTGTACATCATGAGTTTTTCTTATAATAAACATTTTTTTATGATTGATTATATATATTTCTTTGTGGATTGATTATTGTGCTTTTTTGTTTAGAATTGAAAATTTTATTACAGGTCTGGGTAATAGAAAAATAAAAAAAGAATTAATTTTTTTTTTACTTTTGGCGACGGATTAATTCCGTCGCTAAAAGTGTTCATACTATCAGCTTTTTAGCGACGGAATATTCTGTCGCCAAAAATCTTATTTAGCGACGAAATGTTCTGTCGCAAATTTTACAAAACAGAAAATAAATTAAAATACGTAAAATATAATTAGCGACGGATATTCCGCCGCTAATTAATAAATAACTCCGTCTCAAAAAGTGCAATAGACGACGGATTTGAAAATTTCGCCGTCAAACTATTAGTAACGGGCTTTTATACGAGGGACTTTTAGCGACGGTAAATTCATCGGTAAAACATTGAGCGACGGATTTACCGGTCGCTAAAAGCCTTTTTTCTTGTAGTGGAAGCAACTTTAGAAAGGTCAACGTCGATGCCTTGTCGACTGACCAAGAAGCCAAGGAATTTACCGGAGGAGACTCTACAGGCACATTTCAACAGGTTCATCCATATATTGTACTGGCGACAACGATCAAAGACTGCTCGGAGGTCAGTGAGGTGATCACTTTCCTTCTTGGACTTGATGAAAAGATCGTCGACGTAGTCCTCCATTGTGCGGTGTATCATGTCGTGGAAGTTGGTGGTCATTGCCCGTTGATAGGTAGCACTTGCATTCTTGAGACCGAAGGGAATGACTTTCCAACAAAAGTTACCCATGGGAGTTCAGAAGGCTGTCTTGGCACAGTCGTCCGGATTCATGCGGATTTGGTTGTAGCCAGCGAAACCATCCATGAAGGATAAGGTTTCGTGCCCAGCGGCTGCCTCTGTAAGCATGTCGATGTTGGGCAGTGGAAATTTGTCTTTGGGGCATGCTGAGTTCAAGTCCCGAAAGTTAATACAAATGCGGCATTCTTCTTTTGTACTGGAACGACATTAGCCAACCATATAGAATGTATGATAGGTTCAATGAAGCCATCCTACAGAAGTCGTTATATCTCTTGCTTGATCTTCAACTCAAGCTCGTGGTGGAAGGACCGCGGATGTTGTCGGACAGGGCTGAACATGGTAGCAATGTTGAGATGGTGCGTCACCAAGGCGGGATCCAATCCAGGCATCTCGTTGTAACTCCATGCCAATACATCGCGGTATTCACGAAGGAGGGTAACCAATTCCTCTCTTCCGCCCGGGGCGAGTTTTGTGCCAATGTATGTCAGTTGAGGTTCCTCGCCCGGGTCAACCAGGTTGATTTCTTCGAGATCTTCAGCCTGCGGTCGAGGGTCGTCTTCCTAGCAAAGAGGGGCAGCGGCCGGAGTAAGCTCGGGGTCTGGCGGGCAATGCTTGGCCGCGCAACACCATTCTGTCTCAGTGGATGGGTCGGGGTTGAGGGGGTCAGATGAGGGTTCCGCCTGGAACCCCTGCACATCGTCATAACTGGTAGATTACTCTTCCATCTTTGACGACGCGTTGGAAGGCTGGTTCGGTCTTTTACTTCTTGGACTTGGGGGATTAAGGCGGTGAGTTGGTGGTGACAGCGGGCGACGGCGCTGAAGTTCATCCTTTGTTCTTGTTACTTTTCTTGGTCTTGGACTTGGGAGGCTTGTTTCCACACTGCTCATCCCAATTTGGCAATTTGGTCGAGTGGATGTGAGTAGCATTCTCACCATCGTCGGCTGGCTCCGTGAAGAAGAAGGCCTCAGCGAAGTAAGATTTAGCACATTTGAAGGGGGCTTGGTTACGGGTATTGTGATTGCTACCTCATGTCTCGTAGGACCGGCCACCAGTTTCACACACTGGTGGTACGTTGAGGGAACGACCTTGTTAACATGAATCCAAGGTCGGCCAAGCAGGAGGTGGAAAGCAGACTCACTGTCTATCACGTGAAAAGTAGTGTCGCGATGGACAGTTTCGACCATGAGGTCGACTGGGGACCCTGCCCAAAGCCAGTAATCTTGATGGGGTCGCGGATGATTTTTCTTGGGGGAATACCGGCTCGTTGCAAGGTGATGAGAGGCATGATGTTGATTGAGGCCCCACAGTCTACTAAAGTGTGATGAAAGCCCGTTCCATTAACGGTGCATTCGAGGTACAACAGTCGATTATGGTTTTCGATCGGTGGCGAGTCTTCATATGAGAAAAGAAATGTGGTATGAGGGATGTGTCTATGTTCGGCTTGGGCAGCGAAACATTCAGGACCGAGGCCTGTGGTGACCTTGATCAGACAGTTCAAGAGATAAGTCTGTGCGGCTGGTGAAAACCCTATTTCATCAAAAAAAATCTTTTACTCTTCGTCATTTGACCAACTGGGATGCTGGCTGAGGAGCGGAGGGCATACAAGGTGTGACCGCAGGAACGACATCCGTAGTGGCTTCGTGGATGATAAGCTCGATGTGGTCAGTTATGGCCATGAGCACCTGATACTCCCTGTTGTTGTTGCCATGGTATGGGTAAGGGCGCCGACGCACATCATTGCTCTTCTGTAGTTTGAGGTCGCCTAACGCGACCTTCCTTGCAAAGATAGGGCGCAGCCCATTGCAGTCTTTGAGCTGATGGCCAAGAGCTTGATGGTAATGGCAGTAGTTGGGGCTGGTCTTTTCCTCGTCCGTGATGTTGGTCCTCGTTGGTGGCAGTTGGAGGTTGTTGTCATTTTCCACCCACTCTGCCTAGGGTTCTTTTACCGTATTCGGATCACATGGATAGTCGGGTGCAGTCTCCCATTGCCTTCGCTTGTCGGGGCGTCGGTCCCCGTCTGGGAACTGACACTTAAAGCTAGTATAGCTGTTGCTGTTGTTGTTGTGGGTGTTGTTATCGTTACTCAGAGTGTCAGATTTGTCTACTGAGGCCAGCAGGGCATTCTGTGGGCCACCGACTCGTAAGTATGGTGGGCTGTATCCTTGCGGTGCCCTCATGACCTCAACTGTAGGTTCTCGATGTGCACCCGGTAGATGCCACTCATGTTTTTTATGCAGATGGGAACCAAAGTCTCATCCTTACTAAAATCTATACACTCGAGACATTTGAGGTGAAAGCAGTGCACACATTTGTTCAAGTCTTCACAGGGATTCTGGCGGATGCCGGCAATATCCACAATGGTTACCCTTTTCAGCTTCGTAGTGGAATTTGTCCAAGAATAGTTGGACCATTTCGCTCCAAGAATGGATAGTCCCCACGTGGATCTGATGATACCAAGTGTATGCCAGGCCTGTGAGGGACTTGTGAAACTCTCTCAACTTCAAACTATCGCCCGGACCATATTGCTCCAAGGAGCCGACGAATCTTGTTAAGTGCTCACGAGCATTGCCTTTACATCCGTTAAAGAGCACAAATATGGGTTGCTTGTATTTGGGTGGATATGGAATAGTGGCTATGTCGGTGGCATATGGTGCGTGGCCTGTTAGACGGGCGGATGAGTCGGGTGTAGAAGTCTGTGAATGGCGGTGGAGGAGTGCGTTGAAGTCTGTCTTGGAAACATAGTGGGGGGATGGAAATTCATGGCCAGCCAAGGGATGGTGGCTGGCTGGGGGGCGCGAGCCCCCTGACGGGACAACTTGATGAGCAGGAGTAACAGAGGGATGATATATGACTGGTGCTGGTAATGGCAAGTGTATATGGGCATGGGTGGGTGGGCGAGACATATCCACCACTTGACCCGTTGTTTGGTGTTGTTCCGTTAGGTAGGGGTTAGGCTCCATCTCAATGGAGTCATAAGTTTCAGAAGAGCTTCGGGCTGGCACATGCTGAGGTGCGTCAACAGGGAGAACCTGTTGCAACACTGGTCTGAGGTTCACTTGCGGTCTGTGTGATGGATTCACGGGATGCGGTGCATCGGCTACAGGTGGGGAAGATGGCACGAGTCCTACCGCCAAGGGTCTGGACGTTCAAGGTGGCGGAGGTCGCGACACTGGGGCCTGGGCGGCGTCAGGAAACGGCCTAGGTCCTGCAGGCTGGATCGGTGGAACGATCTACTGTGAGGCCATCGCCTGAATAGATTTTTGTATTTCGATGATGGTAGTCATAAGAGTGGCCTGCGAGTCTCATATGCTGGCTATGGTGGGCATAAACTGCTGGATGGCCGCATTGACAGCAACTTGCACGTCAGGTGCGGTAGTTAGCGGCTGGTCTTTGGAACGCCTGGCACTAGTTCCCTCTTGTTCGCCCAAGTGTTCCTCTTCTTGCATGGTATGGATAAGGCCCTGGCTGGTAGCCCTCGTAACCCTTCATTCCATAGGCATGATGCTAAGTGTGGTAGACAGGTGGACTGCAATACGATGCTCACCTCCCCAGCAGAGTCGCTAAAATGATGCCAAGGAAAGTGGGTTCGTGCCTATGTGGAGGTGCCACAAAGGCTGGAGTCCGAGTCAGCGTCCAAGTATATAGAGTGGGAGACAGCAAGGACGGAGTAAGGGCTAAGAGCAAGGCTCCCCAGACAGGTCGCGAGGGCTGGCAACGCTGGGTAGACAGGGTGACAACGAACAGGGTCGGCAGTCGACGATCCAAGTGAAGGTCCAAGTCGAGGATGTCGCGTCAGAGGTCCCATGTCAGAAGTCCAAATGTGATTTTCTCACTAGAATTCCAGAAAGAATGGGTTTTCTAGAGAGAGAAAGTGAAAATGTCAAATGAGATAGAGTCCTCTAAATGAGGTCCAAAGTCCACTATTTATAGGCAAAAGTGTGCCTGTGTCATCAGCTGACACGTGTCATCCCCTGGAGTGACACGTCAGAAATGTCGTTCCTCCGTTGGACTACCGGTCCCTGAACTCGTGTTGCCCATGCCTCACGCATCATCTCTCTACCTATCTGAGAAGACTGACCACACACAACGGCATGATCAGCGTAAGCCCGTTGCCCCAGCCACCGGTCTAAGCCCTTACTGAATCCCACAAGGTGCGTCAAGAGACATGCAGATAACCTGACAGCGGTGAGGGTTGCCCCTGTAGCCAACTGTCAGGTGGACTAGGCGCGATGCCCTCCGAGGACCTGCTCCAATCTCGGAGTGACTGGGGGTCATCGTCCTGGTGGCACTGACGATTGCCGGTAACATGAGTGGGTATGGCTGTAGCCCAGTGCCTGATGTCGTGCAAGTCACCCCAGACGACGATAGTTTTGTGGTAACGAGCCAATCCCGCGACGAAGGGTCCTCGTGTTGGAGCGCTACGAACGGCACCCCCCGTGGAGTGATGACGGTGATGGCTTTGTGGTATAGAGCCCATCCCGTTGCGGCGATGACTTTGTGGTAACGAGTCCATCCCACTACAAGGGGTCCTCGTGCCGGAGCGCTACAAACGGTGCCCCCCGTGGAGTGATGACGGAGCCCCCCGTGATGATGACGGCGACGGTTTTGTGGAAACGAGCTCATCCCGTTGCGAGGGGTCCTCGTGCTAGAGCCCCCCGTGATTGTGATGGCAATGGCTTTGTGGTAACGAGCCCATCCCGTGGGGGCGATGACTTTGCGGTAAAGAGTCCATCCCGCTGCGGCGATGACTTTGTGGTAACGAGTCCATCCCGCTGCGAGGGGTCCTCGTGTCGGAGCCCCCCGTAATGTTGCACACTCCGGAGAGTGGTTTAAAGCATGTTCCACGTCCATGGCCTGGGGACATGGTGTGGTGAATGAGTGTGGTGCCCGGAGGCGTCTAACATGATTGTGGTGCATGGGCGCCGACGACGACCGTCGCAAGACAATATTTGATGCCGGGGGCACACGTTGTGGAAGTGGTGCGGCGTATGGGCGCAACGGAGTCTGAGAGTGTGGTGCGCGGGCGCCGGTGACGGGGTCGCAGAGACAGCGCGTGGGTGCGGGAGTCTTGGATCTGGCGAAGGGAGCCGCGGGGACGGCATACAGATAACAGTGCGCAGCTGCGAGTGCCGGTTATCGCGGTGACGACGCGCGGGCGACAACGAGCGTCATGCAGCCACTCGTGGTGAGTGAGCACTGTAGAGAGTGCGATGAGTGAGATGGCATATGGGTCAGTAGTGGTCCCCCCAAGGCAAAGGGTGGCCCACCCTTTGCCTTGAGAGAGGGTGGCCGACCCCCTACAAGAGAGGGTGGCCGACCCCCCCCCCTGAAGAGGGTGGCCGACCCCCCTTGAAAGAGGGTGGCCGGCCCCCTTTTCAAGGAAGTGGTCGACCCCCTTCTCAGGGGGGTGGCCGACCCCCTCAAGGGATTTACACCCTTCCAATTGTTTTGACCTATTGATGGCGTTGAATAATTTACCGTTGAATGGGTGATGTGTCGCGCAAAATGGGTCCCTTAGCGGGCCCTGGGGTGCGATCCGAATAGATTGGGAACACATAACATTAACCATATCTAACAAAGTTCTGTTTTTCCGTTATGCTACTCCATTAGATTGATGTGAATAAAGTGGAGACTTTTGATGTATAATAGAATGCATTTCACAGAAAACTTCCATTTCAGTAGGTACAAATTCACGACGCCTATCAGACCTTAAGATCTTTATTCTCTTCTTAGTTTGATATTTGACACGTGCCTTATAAATTTTGAATTTCTCAAACAATTCACTTTTCTGATTAATTAAATACACGTGACAAAACTTTGAAAAATCATCAATAAATTGTAACAAGCTAGTATCCTTTACAATAGACTCGAAATGTTTTTAGTTTGTTTAGCTTGAATGCAAGTCTGACACTTTTCATTTGTATTAACACTAGACTTAGAAATTAAATCCAAGTATATCATCTTTTTAATCGTTCTTACATTAACATGCATGTCCAAGCCTACCGTGCCAAGTATCAGAACATTCAACATTCAAAATAGACAAGGAAGCAAAACTTGCATGCTTATAATCATCACACTTTATTACATTAAGACAAAAAAGACAATCAACTAAATATCTTTTACCGATAAAGTAACCACTCCTAGTGATTACAACTTTATTAGATTAAAAAATAACCTTAAATCCACATTGAACTAACAAAGTACTACTAATCAAATTCTCGCTAATTTCTAGAACATGTAAGACTCCTTTCCTTCTAAAAGACACTTCCCCGAAGACAACTTCAATTTTATTTTTTCTTCTCCTAATATCCTGGCCAAGCTCCCATTTCTCATGCTTGCGGTTCTTGTGCCTAATTCTTAATAATAAGAAGAAATTTATTTTTACCGGTGCATGCATGAACATTGGCACCCGAGTCAATAAACCAATCTAACTAGTTAATAATATTGTTCAACTCTAGGCAACTAACAAAATACTTGTTAACGGGGCTTGAGGAGCTGTCCCCTACAGTCAACACATTGGCTTGTGGTCTAGGGGCAACTAGAGGACCATCGGGATTAGGAACTTGACCCTTCCTATGGCGATAACTTTTGGCCTTATGATTTGTCGTCCCACACAACCAGTTAGGAACAACCTTTCTTTGACCAATAACATTACCGTTTGGCTTACTGTTATTGTATCTTGACCATTTCGTTTATTCTTATTACGCTTGTTATTTTTATTGTTGTTGTTCCCATTCCAGCCATGATTCTTAAAATTATTCGAGCTAGGTTTGTGAAGACTTTCAACAAAGTAAGCCCTAGCCTAAAAATTAGAATTTGAAAATTCCTTTTGTTTTTCATGATGCTTTTCTTCAATAGTTGGAGACATTAACAATTCATCTAAAGAGAAACATCAGGTTTTTGTTTCAACATCCTAGCAAAATCATATCAAGAAGGTGCCAACTTTAATCAGGAAAACAACGACAAAAGAATCAATCAACTCCATTCATTTTCGTTTTAGATGATAAAGAATGTTTTTAACCGATCTTGCACAGGTTTTCCATCAACCATTTGAAAATCTAAAAACTGCTCAAATAATGTCTATTTAAACCAACATATTCAGACCCATTTTTCAATTCTAATGCTTCCCACAATTCAACGGCGGAGTTATTAGTGCAAAAGATATTATAAATAACAGAAGATAATGCACTTAAAATTCTACCATGACATAGGTAATCTTTTTCATCAAAGTCATGATCAAATTGGCCTACTAGTACCATGCATGTTCCACCACTTGAACACTTTTTCTTTTTCTTCTTTAATCAAGGCATTGTGAATAATCGAGTAACGACCTAAGGTAGTAAGCCAAAATTTAATTTGTTGATTTTAACATTTGAAATTCTTGATATTAAACTTTCAGGTTTTTTTTTTTGGGTAAAATACTCATTTTATTCCATAAAAGCTCTAACAAAATTTCTTTATACAATTACACTCCAACTTTCTGCTTCACCTTTAAGAACAAATTGTTATTAGCTCAGTCTAAGCTAAATCATATATAAGCTAAGAGTATACTATCGGATAACGCCCAAGCTTGACATAGATTCTGGTTAATACTATTGGTAAGAGCCTTCTTCCAGCTGAGCACCCTATGTTTTATCATATGTTGAATAACCTAACAACACCCTTCCACTGTCCTTTGCCCTTGTATAAATAGTCTCAGGTTTCTCTCATTCTAGATAGTATACATTGTGACTGCCGGAGCCAAGTTACATAGCCTAATATGGAAGCTTTTGCCCCTGAACTTCCTGGTAACCTGAGTGAGAAGGTGCTGCCAGTTTAGCATATGCACCTTAATTTGCAATTTCTGGAATACCTTCTTCCAAAGGATATTGACAAATGCACATTGTGTGAACAAATGGTTCATAGTCTCCTTGTCAGTATTGCATATAGAGCATGTCTCTTCCGTTGTTCTATTCCATACTTTCAGATTGTCTTTTCTCCTTAGACCGCCCTTGCACAACATCCATAAAATCACTACACATCTTAGGACGTGGCCAGGAAACCACAACACTTTCCACCAGGTTACCTTGCCAGCATTACTTCTAATTTTCTCCCAGGCAGAGTTGATTGTAAACTTCCCATTTGTGTATAAAGCTCACCAGACCTTATCATCAGTATCCACCTGAGGGAAAGTAGTGACAATCAATTCTTTATTCCAGCTTATTAGTGCTTGTGATATGGTATTAGGCATATGCCAAGAACCATTCTCAATAATGGCTGCCACCTTACTATTTGCAGGCAGACCAGAATCATAAATGATTCTATGCCCAAATTCTCCAATAAGGAACCAATTGGCAAAACTTTTCAGGTTTACAAGAACAAGAATCATCAATTGCCATTTTATCTTTTTATGCAATATAGTTCGACAAATAATCCTAGATATATTCTTCAGGATTGTTATTTTTAAGATATAAAAATAGGATTTTGTCAAACTAATGATGCCAAGGAAAGTGGGTTCGTACCTACGTGGAGATACCAAAAAGGCTGCAGTCTGAGTCAGCTTCCAAGTATGCAAAGTGAGAGACAGTGAGGGCGGAGAGCAAGGCTCCCCAGATAGGCCGTGAGGAATGATAGTGCCGCGGAGACAAGGCTGGGACGAACAGGGCCGACAGTCGGTAGTCCAAGTCAAGGTCCGAGTCGGGGTTCAATGCTACGGTCCAAAGTTATGTCCAAGTTGTGTTTCTCTCTCTAGAATCCAAGAGCTCCCAAATTTTAGAGTGAGAAAGTGATTTTGTAAGAATGAGCCAAAAGTCCCTTTTTTTAGTCATAAAGTCCACTATTTATAAGAAACAGTGTGCATGTGTCATAAAATGCCACATGTCGTCTCCTGGGAGTGACACGTCACCAGGGGGTCCAAAAATACCGGTTCTCCGTTGGACTGCCGATTCAAAAATTCATGTTGCCTGCCCCACACAACGTCGTTCTACCTGTCTGAGAAGACTGAACACACCATGACAGCATGATCAGAGTAAGCTCGTTGCCCCAGCCACCGGTCCAAGCCTTTACTGAATCCCACAAGGTGTGTCAAGAGACGCGTAAAGAATCTGACAGCAGTTAGGGTAGCCCCTGTAGCCAACTGCCAAGCGGACTAGGCACGATGCCCTCCAAAGACATGCTCCCATCCCGGAGTGCCCCGGGGATCATCATTCTGGGGGTGCCGACGATCACCGATAACGTGAGTTGACATGGCCGCACCTCAGTGCCTAGTGGCATGCAAGTAACCTCAGGCGGCGATAGCTTTATGGTAACGAGCTTATCCCGCTGTGAAGGGTCCTCGTGCCGAAGCACTACGAGCGGAGCCCCCTGAAATAAAGACGGCGATAGCTTTGTGGTAACGAGCCTATCCCACTGCGAAGGGTCCACATGCCGGAGCACTACGAGCGGAGCCCCCAAAATGGAGACAATGATAGCTTTGTGGTAACGAGCTTATCCCGCTGCGAAGGGTCCTTGTGCCGGAGCACTACGAGCGAAGCCTGTCGAAATGATGCACACTCTGAAGAGTGGGTCGAAGCATGTTCCGCGTCCATGGCGTGGGCACATGGTGTAGTGAATGAGTGTGGTGCCAGAAGGCATGTAACATGATTGTGGCGCATGGGCGTGGTGCCTACAGCACGAGACATGATTGTGGCGTGTGGGCACGATGCCAAAGGCAAGAGACATTGATTGTGGCGCGTGGGCGCGGTGAAGACCGTCAAGAAACAATACCTGGTGCCGGGGCACGTATAATGGAAGTGGCGCACGGGCGCGACAATGACCATCGCGCGACAATACCTAATACCGGGGATAAATGTCATAAAAGTGGTGCACGGGCGCGGCGACGACCGCCGTGAGACCATACCTGGTGACAGGGGCACATGTCATGGAAGTGGCACATGGGCGCGGCGACGATCGTCGCGGGACAATACCTGGTGCCGGGGCACGTATCATGGAAGTGGCGCACGGGCACGACGACGAACGTCGCGGAGACGGTGCATGGGCGCGCGTCGGGTGTCCCGGATATGGGGCGTGAGCCAAAGTGTCTATATTATACCAAAATAATAAGTGCGATATTCAGTAATGATAAAGTTGGATACGCGATCGTCGATGACAGGTCATTCGACAGTAGCGCGCTACTTTGGGCGACGGGCATCGCGGGGCAGTGCACGGTAGCGGGTGACGGAAGACGGACGTCGCAAGGTTAATGTACGAGCATCGGCAAACATCGCGAAGGTGCAAAGACTCGAGAAGACAAGTGTGTGTGGGAAGGGAGGCCAAAGGAGAATTGGGGGAAGGCCAAGGCCACCACCCTTGGGGAGGCCTCGGCCGACCCTACGGGGTGGCCAAGGCCACTCCCCCTTTTGGTGAACTTTGGACACGCCGACGGTAGGTGTTTTAGTGGGCAATGACGAATTGGGAAATCACGTTACAACGAACGTGTTACCGTGAGTCGTACCCACATAACGAACGAGGTGCCAAAGTCATATACGGAGAGTACGAAGCGAAGAACGTGTGAGAAGGGCTTTGTACGAGAAGTGAACAACGGGGGGGGGGGGGGGGTAAGGCCAAGGCCAACCCCCCATGGGGAGCCGAGGCTGACCCCATAGGCATGGGGGTTACGCAAGGCCTTTGCCCCTTGACCCCGTTGCTCCGGTTGCGCCGTCGGCCAATGTTTTTGATGAATATGTGTTCGGTGATTGTGGCGTGATGATCGTGCTACCGTGAGTCGCGTTAACATAAAATAATAGGTGATTAAATCGCGCGTGAGGCGTGCGAAGCGAAAAATGCGCGTGACTAGGGCGCACACACTTTGACCGGTTCGATGCGTTGAAACATTGACGGTTGAATTTGTCGACGTGTTCGCCCCAAGTGGGACCCCTAGTGGGCCCTTGGGTCTGACCAAGATAGGTTGGGAACATTACCCCCCCTGCATGTGGTGTGTGCAGAGGGGCGACCCGAGCGGGCGCCGCATGCATAAACACCTAGCGAGATTTTTGCTGTTGTTTGGCCAAAGAGTCGTTGGTGTCGTCTTTGAATGACAAAGGTGAAGAGTATGTGGCTCGAGCCGCCTCGTGCACCACGTACTGATAGCTTGGAATACTTAGGCATCGACATGAAGGCACAACAATGGGTCGCAGAAGCGCTGTCATGGAGTCGGCGCATGGGCGATGGGGGGTCACGGATATGACGTCTGGGGCTACGGGCAACGGGGGTCGCGAAGATGACGTCCGGGTGACGGGGAGATGACGTCCGGACGACGGGTGACGGGGGTCACGGAGATGATGTCCGGGCGACCGGGGTCATGGAGATAGCACCCGGGCGACCGGGGGGGGGGTCAAAGCTAGGTTGATCAAAGTTGTAAAAATTTTCCAAGTGTATAAGAGTGACGAGATGGGTAAGGAGGCACGAGGTACGCGTTGAGATGTCGCGATGCATGGCGTGGCATCGGTCAATGAACAAAAAATGAAAGGAGTAGGTGGTTCGAGTCGCCTCGTGCACTAGCTACTGACGCTTGGGTATGTGAATTTGGTCAAAGTTAAAAAAAAATAAGTGTGGAAGAATGACGAAATTGGTAAGGGAATCCAAAAGTGCTACCCCAAAGTACATGAAATTTTTAGTCGTAGTAAAATTGGTATGTTGATTTTTGGTTTTGGTTGGATAAAAAAAAATTTAGTGTGGTGTAGTGAAAGAGAGTGAGTATAATAGAATGTGGGAGTAAGAGAGGATGTTAGATTTTTGGGGTGTGTGGTGCTTATGTAAGAGACTAAAGAAAAGAGGAAGTGTCGAGAGGAAGAAAAGGGAAAGAAAGAAAATGAGGATGGGTCGGCCTCGGGAGTGTGAGGGAAAAGTGGAAAGGTCTTGTACTCTTGGGTGAGGGGTAGAAATGATGGGGGGAAATGATATGTGAGGGGGAATTAATATGAGTAAGAATGATGAGTGAAAAGGAAAGATATGAGAGAGAAGAGGAAGAACCCGCGAGTGGATAGGGTTGAGAGGGAGGGAGTGAGTGGGATGAGTTAGAGGAAGAGAGGAGTGAGTGGGAAAGAGATGCGTGATGTCTAAAAGTGGGAAGGTAGAAGTAATGATGAAGTGAAAATATAAAGAGAAAGAGAGGAGATGGAGGCTTGTCTCGAATATAGAGGAAAGAGAGAAAATTATGTTGGATGATGTCACTACGAGGAAAAAGCTCTACACTGGTGGCCTGTATAGCGCTGCTAAAAGTGAAAAAACCGCCGCCGTAGGCTTACACGGCGCTACAGAGCCGTCGCCTTTACTAGCGTTTCGGTAGACATATGCCGGCGCTTGAAGGGGTCTATGCCTGCGGTCGACCGCCCCTAAAAGTCTTCCCATATCCACCTTCTAATGTTACCAATAGCAGCGGTCTGAACCTATGCCGACGGTAACGGGCGCCGGCATAGGTAAATTTCTAATTTCTTATATATTTGGATTAAATAGCAAAGCCAACGCTAAGAACCGTTGTGGTAGGTATTATTTTTATTTTATTAAAATGTTGAATAATTGAACCTATGCCAACGGTCCCATGCGTGGTTATATGTTTCATTTTGCATTTGTTTTATTTGAATGTATGGACTTATGCTTGCACAGACGACCGTCGGCATATGCTTATTTTAGATTTTTTTTAAATTCACTTATGTCGGCGATACTGATACTAACCGCCTCCATAATTTATCACCCAAAATAAAAGGAGAGCAAAATGCGTTGATGAGGGATGGTTGATTGGGTGTGTCAGGCAAGGAACGAACTGTACTGTTGGTAGTCCTCGTAGCTCTCCGTTGCACATGCATGGTGCCTAAGTGTAGCAGACTGCAATACGATGCTCACCTCCCCAGTGAAGTCGCCAAAATGATGCCAAGGAAAGTGGGTTCGTACTACGTGGAGGTACCACAAAGGATGCAGTCCGAGTCATCTTCCAAGTATGCAAAGTGAGAGACAGTGAGGGCGGATTAAGGGTAGAGAGCAAGGCTTCACAGACAGGCCGTGAGGATCGACAGTGCCGCAGAGACAAGGCTGAGATGAACAAGGCCGATAGTCGACAATCCAAGTCAAGGTCTGAGCCGGGGTCCAATGCTACGCTCCAAAGTTATGTCCAAGTTGTGTTTATCTCTCTATAATACAAGAGCTCCCAAATTCAAGAGCGAGAAAGTGATTTTGGAAGAATGAGCCACCAGTCCCTGTTTGAGTCATAAAGTCCACTATTTATAAGAAACAGTGTGCATGTGTCATAAAATGCCACATGTCGTCTCCTGGGAGTGACACGTCACCAGGGGGTCCAAAAATACCGGTTTTCCGTTGGACTGCCGGTTCAAAAATTCATGTTGCCTGCTCCACACAACGTCGTTCTACCTATTTGAGAAGACTGAACACACCATGACAGCATGATCAGAGTAAGCTGTTACCCCAGCCACCGGTCCAAGCCCCTACCGAATCCCACAAGGTGCGTCAAGAGAAATGTAGAGAACCTGAAAGCGGTAAGGGTTGCCCCTGTGGCCAACTGCCAGGCAGACTAGGCGCGACGCCCTCCACAGACCTGCTCATGTCCCGGAGTGACCCGGGGGTCATCGTCCTGGGGGCGCCAATGATCATCGATAACGTGAGTGGACATGGTCGTAGCTCAGTGCCTAGTGTCATGCAAGTCATCCCAGATGCCGATAAATTTGTGGTAACAAGCCTATCCTACTGCGAAGGGTCATCATGCCGAAGCACTACGAGCGGAGCCCGCCAGAATGAAGACGGCGATAGCTTTGTGGTAACGAGCCTATCCCACTACGAGGGGTCCTCATACCGGAGCACTACGAGCGGAGCCCACCCAGAATGAAGACGACGATAGCTTTGTGGTAACGAGCCTATCCCGCTGCGAAGGGTCCTCATGCCTAAGCACTACGAGCAAAGCCCCTCAGAATGCCGCACACTCCAGAGAGTGGGTCGAAACATGTTCCACATCCATGGCGGGGGCGCATGGTATGGTGAATGAGTGTGGTGCCCGGAGGCATGTAACATAATTGTGGCGCATGGGCGCGATGCCTACAGCATGAGACATTGATTGTGGCGCAAAGACGCGATGCCAATGGCATGAGACATTGATTATGGCGTATGGACGCGGCGACGACCGTCATGAGACAATACCTTGTGCCGGGGGCACATGTCATGGAAGTGGTGCACGGGTGCCGCGATGACCGTCGTGGGACAATACATGGTGCCCAGGGGCACATGTCATGGAAGTGGCGCACGGGCGCGGCGATGACCGTCGAGAGACAATACCTAGTGCCGGGGGCACATGTGATGGAAATACCACATGGGCGAGACAATGACCGTCGCGAGACCATACCTGGTGCCGGGGGCACATGTTATGAAAGTGGCGCACGGGCGCGGCGACGACCGTCACGGAGACGGCACACAGGCACACGTCGGGCGTCCCGGAGATGAGGCGTGAACCAAGTGTGTATGTTATGCCAAAATAATAAGTATGATATTTAATAATGACAAAGTTGGGAGTGATGGTACACGGCCGTCGGTGACGGGTCATTCGGCGGTACTGCGCAACTTTGGGCTACGGGCATCGCGGGGGCGGTGAGCAGCCACGGGTGACAGACGACGGACGTCGCAAGGTTGACGTGCGAGCAGCGGTAAACATCACGAAGGTGAAAAGACCCGAAAAGGCAAGTGCACGTGGAAGGGGAGGCCATAGGCCGAAAATTGGGGGAAGGATAAGGCCACCACCCCTAGGGAGGCCAAGGCCGACCCCTTGGGGAGGCCGAGGCCGACCCCTTGGGGAGGTCGAGGCCGACCCTAGGGAGTGGCCAAGGCCAAGGCCAACTCCCCCGGAGGGGGCCAAGGCCACTCCTCCTTTTTGTAAACTCTGGGCACGCCGACGGTAGGTTTTTTATAGGCAATGACTAATCGGGAAGTCGCGTTATGACGAGCGTGTTGCTGTGAGTCGTACCCACATAACGAACGAGGTGGGAAAGTCACATACGGAGCGTGTGAAGCAAATAACGCGCGAGAAGGACTTTGTTCAAGAAGTGAACAACCGGGAGGATAGGGAAGGCCAAGGCCAACCCCCATGGGGGGCCGAGGCCAACCCTAGGCCAACCCCATAGGGTTGGCCAAGGCCTTTTCCCCTTGACCCTATTGCTCCGGTTTGCGCCGTCGACCGATGTTTTTGATGAAAAGATGTTAGGGTGGTTGCGGCGTGACGATCGTGCTACCGTGAGTCACACTAACGTAAAATAATAGGTGACTAAGTCGAGCGCGAGGCGTGCGAAGCGAAAAATGCATGTGACTTGGGCGTGCGAACTTTGACCAGTTCGATGCATTGAAAATTTGACCGTTGAATGTGTCGACGTGTTCGCGCGAAGCAAGAACCCTAGTGGGCCCTTGGGTTCGACGAAGATAGGTTGGAAACAACTAATTATGCCAAATCACAATCAACACAATAAACTAATTCAATAATAGATATTAATCAAAGAAAAGGTTTAGAATAACCTGGATTTCGGTTGAGGCACGCAAAAAGGCGCTTCTATTGAAGAAGATACGCCAAAAAATCTACACTTGGTTAACGACGATCCACACAAGAGATACAATAATCACTGAATGAGTTTTGAAGCAGCAAAAATCCCTCTCGAACCTTAGAGCATCTGTACAATCAAAATAGAATGTGAAATAAATGTGTGTGTGATGCCAAGGAAAAGGGGTTCGTGTCTACGTGGAGGTGCCACAAAGGATGCAGTCTGAATCAGCTTCCAAGTATGCAAAGTGAGAGACAACAAGGACGGAGTAAGGGCTGAAAGCAAGGCTCCCCAGACAGGTCGCGAGGGATGGCAGCGCTGCGCAGACCGGGCGATGACGAACAGGGCCAGCGGTTAACAGTCCAAGTCAGGGGTGCAGCGTCGAGGGTCCGATGTCAGAAGTCCAAATGTGTTTCTCTCACTAGAATTTCAGAGAGAATAGGCTTTTTAGAGAAAGAAAGTAAAAATGTCAAATGAGAAAGAAGTCCTTGAATGAGCTCTAAAGTCCACTATTTATAGGCAAAAATGTGAATGTGTCATCAGCCGACATGTGTCGTCCCCTGGGAGTGACACGTCGCCAGGGTGGTCCCAAAGTACCGATTCTCCGTTGGACTGTCGGTCCCCAAATTCGTGCTACCCTGCCCTTACAGCATCTCTCTGCCTATCTGAGAAGACTGATCATACCGCGGTAGCATGATCAGAGTAAGCCCGTTGCCCCAGCCACCGGTCCAAACTCTTACTGAATCCCATGAGGTGCGTCAAGAGACACACATAGATCCTGACAACGGTGAGGGTTGCCCCTGTAGCCAACTGCCATGCGGACTAGGTGCGATGCCCTCCAAGGACATGCTCTTGTCCCAGAGTGACCCGGGGGTCATTGCCCTGGTGGTGTCGATGATCAATGGTAACATGAGTGGACATGCTCGCAGCTCAGTACTTAGAGCCCGTGGCGAGGTGTCCTCGTGCCGGAGCCCCCCGTGATTGTGATGACGATGGCTTTAAGGTTGTGAGCCCATCCCGTGGCGACGATGACTTTAAGGTTGTGAGTCCATCCCGCTGTAAGGGGTCCTCGTGCTGGAGCCCCTCGTGATTGCATATAATATGATTGGGGCGCATGGGTGCGGTAACTACCGTCGCGAGACAATACCTGGTGCCGGGGCACATATTATGAGAATGGCGCATGAAAGCGGTGACGAGTGTCGCGAGATGATACCTGGTGCCGGGGTACGTCATGAAGGTGGTGTGGCGCATGGGCATGGCGATAAGTGATAAAGAGCATGTAGTTGATAGTTATCGCGAAGACGGTGCCCGAATGACAATGCACGGCAGTAAGTGACGATTGTCGCAACGACGACGCGCGGACGACAACGAATGTCATGCGACCACTGGTGGTGAGTGAGCACTGTAGAGTGCGTTGAGTGAGATGCCAGAGGGGTCATCAGCCTCCTCTCCAAAGATAAGGGTGGCCGACCCCCCCTTTAAAGAGGGTGGCCGACCCTTTCTTTAAGGAGGTGGCCGACCCCCTTCTTAGGGAAGTGGCCGACCCCCTTCTTAAGGGGGTGGCGGACCCCCTCGGGGGATTTGCGCTCTTCCAAGTAATAATAGCGACGGTCAATCTTGATTGTCTGTCAATGTTCGAAGGGCGAAGCACTTTGACCTGCTGATGGCGTTGAATGATCGACTGGCGAACGGGTGATGTGTCGCGCAACATGGGTCCCTTAACGGGCCCTGGGGTGCGGTCCAGATAGGTTGGGAACAATATGTTTAAGAAAGAATAAATAAAAAAAGAAAGAAGAGTGTTTTTGGAGAGATTGTATGCACATGTGGAAAAAAATTAGGAGAGAAAGTGGGTAATTTAAAACCTATGACTTCAAAGACTCAGTCAAAAAGGTCTTCCACTTTTTTAGGACACTACTAATTTATTTAGTTTATCTATACTACTTATTAAGCCAAAACTTAATTTGATGTAACACTTTTTTTGTGTTACATAACTACCAACGTACAATGATGACAAGTGGTATTACAATTTTTTTTAAATGACACAAAATAAGAATCTTAATTGGTAAATAACTACCTATAAAATTATGTTTAGTTTTCACAAATTAAAATTCATCAAAAAAATACAATTAAAGTAAACATTAAAGGCCAAGTTTGAAACGATAATAGTATTTTACTAAGTTATGTTTGGATTCGTTTGACTAACTTATTTTTCTATAATTTAGATTTATTTTACTGAATATGACAATAAATAAGTATACGTGTTTTTTTTTAATAACAAAATTTGTATAATTAATTTGTACTATTAATTTTATTTACGCACACGCATCGCCTATGTCACGATGACTCGTTTTTATAAGGGGAAAATAGGTAATGACCCCCTCTACTTTACACGTTGTGCGATTTGCCCCCCTCCACTTCAAATTTAAGCACTAAACCCACCAAACTTATGGAAATTGAGGACTTTTAACGCGACGTAAAATATCTATGTGAAATGTCCGTTTTATCCTTCCTATTTAAATCGTTAATTTGCCAGAACTCTTGGTCCAAACCCTCTCAATCTCTCAGGTTTCCCCTAGAATTCTCTGGTTTCCCCTTCTATCTTCTTTCTCTCTGCGTAAATCCTTTCATCTTCTTCCTCTGAAACTCTTTGCGTAACCGTTCATCTTGCGACCACCAACGCCGACAATTCTCTGGCTTCCCCTTCCAACAAAAACATGGCAGTGACAACCTCACGGCAACACTGCCGGTCCGGCAAAAAAAAAATTGTCCCAACCGCGTATAAGAGAAGCGGTTGGTGGAGTGGTTTTTTGTGGTGGGGCCCACGTCAAAAAGATAATCATACCCAACCGCTTCTCTTACCTTCGGTTGGGCTAAAAAAAGGAGTGCTTTTTGTGGTGGGGCCCACAACAAAAAGAAATCGTACCCAACCGCTTCTCTTACATGCGGTTGGGTGGAGAAATTTTTTTTATCCACCGGTGGGTGTGGATCGGTTCCCTTTTAATATGTATATCTATAAGTAAAAGTCAAAACAACCTTTAGCTTTAATAAAAACATATATTTTAATAAAAGGTATTTCAAGGGAGGAGGTATGATATTCTATGAGAAATTAAAAACATCCTTAATAACACCAACAATTCAAAAAGGGTATTTAACAAAATAAAAGTTTTAAGATAAAAGTCAAAATAACCCTTAAATCTAAAAAAAGCGTATATTTCAACAAGGGTATTTTAAGGAAAGAGGCTTGATATCCAATGAGAAGTCAGAAACGACCTCAATTTTTACCAACACACTAATGGAGAAAAAAGTTTTAAGTCCAAAACACCGCTAATCACCACTAGTTTTTTTTTTAATAAAAACTTCAATTAAAAAAGGCATTTTAGGGAGAAAAAAAAAATTAGTCTTTTACTTCGGTCCATGTTTTCATATATGTATAGTTGGATGCATGCAAATATGTATGTATGTAATTATGTATGTTTTTATATAGTTTGATAAATTGGATTCTGTTTGGCTTTAATTAGTTCAAATGTTCCAAAAGAAACTGGGAGAATTGATTTTCAGTTTTCTAAAAAATAAATCAATTCGATTGTTTGGTTTGATAGGTTTTTAAATGGTACATAATTAATGGTTTGACTTCACCCATTTGAATGTTCACCACTAAAATTGAATCACCAGGTTTACTTGGTACGATAAATCTTTGTTTGGTACGATAATGTACACCGGAGATATTCTATTTCTGCTACGATACCCCCCACCCCCACCCTCAACAAATTTTTGAATGACAAGACCTTAATACAGAAGAGGAGACTTAGAAAGTTCCAAGGGAAACGAAAACATTAAATTGACTACATTACCCAGATCAGGCCCTGCAATTTCAACTACCTACCTTTACTTAAGCATGGACGAGCAAGTAAACCATTCACGATGAGAGAGCTGGGAGGGAAACTTACTCTGGCAAGCGACAAAAGGGTTGGCCGGAAGGGAGGGACCAAAGAACTTAGAATAGCGGAGTTTGCAACTTTAGGTTAGTTTGGGCATCATTTACGCAGCAATTGTGGAGAGGTAGCAAACAAGCTTGGTATCACTTTCTAACATGGAGATGGGAAGTTTCAAAAGAGCGGACCCACTTCGATCGCGCATTGTTGGTCATCATTTACGTAGGGCCGACCCTGTCTTTCCTTTTTTCAATTTCAACAGACTTCTTTGACCACGCAACTGAAGCGTGTCATGTGCTCTCAATAAAGGGACCAAACAAGGGAAAAAAATGTTTGTTGCCATACTTTTTGCTCTCAAAGATGTTGATGCTTTAGTAATACTTCATGTAGTGTTTTTGTTTAGATCACTTTTACTGATTATGCCTTGGTACGAGCCTCAGTACGAGTGTGCTACATTATCGCTATTCCAAACATACGTTTATAAAGTTTCGATCTCTATAAAAAAACGTCGAAACAAATCAATGAGATAAGTAATTAGTCAAAAGCTCGAAAGCTTGAAGATGGATGATTGAGCAAATATCTCAAGAAAAGCAATGCATATAATCCAAATTTTGGTGATTTTCAACTAAGAGTCCAAGGTTAATACAAAGTGCAAAGGGGTACATTTGGAAGTAATAGCTATCAATCCTTTCCATAAACTAAATATCACAAGCACTTGGTATCCGACTTTGTTCAAGAAGTAAATTAGGATTATCTTTCTACTAAATCATCATTTACTAGTTTTTAACCCGTGCGTTGCATACGGAAATAAATTTTAAGAAATGCCACAGAAAATTAGAATTAAAAAATCGTATGCAAAAGAACTATTCTAGGAGCAAAGATGAGAGATATAATATGAGATTTGAATTTTGATTTTCAGTTAGGATATGAAATTACCCTGATTAAGGAGATAATAATTAAGAGATAATATAGGAATCAGTTTTAAAAGAGAGTAGACAATAATGGCCTAGGTTGGAAGTTCTAACCGTACACAAAGTATTGCATATTGAAAATGAAAGAGAATATTTGTGTCAAATAAGTAGCATTCTTATATGACACGTGACAAGCGGAGAGAACTTGATTTTGGGCGTATTTGTTAGGAATAATTGTGGAATAAGAAATTAATTAGATTAATGAGATAATAATAATTATAGAAACTTGATTAAGGTGCAATAATTACAAATTACTTTTGAAATTTAAATTTAAACTGATAAGAAAAATTTTAACTGACTAGAGAGAGATAACTGAATTCAAAAATTACAGTGATAATGGTAAGTAATTAAAGTTAGTTTATATAATAATAAATTAAATCCACATGGCGAAAAAAGAGAATGTCCACGTAGGTGGTGACGTAGCAACATTCTCTCAGCTTTGACTTTCATATATATATAATTAGATATGATCAAATTTCTTCAGAAAATACGGATGAAGACCAAGTCTAGAAGACTAACGAAGCTTCTCGGTTGGTTTAGGGTACTACCGATCTCAGTTATTTCTTGCAAGTTGCAGCTTTATTTTTAATGCAAGTATCTAAGAGTCGTTTATTTAGGATTTATTTAGGCTTTAAAATAGAGCTATAGAACTCTGTATCTAAATAACAAGAGCTATAGACCTCTGAATCCTAATGGAATATAACAAAAATAATTATGTGAAAAACATGTTACCTTGCAAGTAAGGGTATTCCAGGAATTCTAATTTGAACTTAGAATTATCTATTTATCATGAACCCAAATTATAATTAGGAGCATAATGATTCAATCTAGTGATTCTTAGGTCATGTTTATATACACATTTAAAAAGACCAAGATAACTTCAGGTATACAATTGGTTCCTTACGTCAATATGTCTATATTTAAAATCTAGAAACAAAATTTCAGTTTTATGATAGCTTCAATATACAAATATGTTTGTGTAGAAATCTCTATACATCCACAACAATTCAAAGGTTACAAAAGTTTTATTATATACAAGTTGTTTTCTTTAATCAAATTTGATAGAAATGATGTAGTAGTTATAGAGTAGTTTAATTTTAACATTAATGGATGTAGGTTTTGTTAGAGTTTTTTCAGTAAATATGTTGAGAGAGTATGGAGCAGTAATTCACATGTTATTTTAAAGGGTTTGTAATCATAGGATTTTTTTTCTTTATACTTAAACATAAACATAAATGAGGGTATTTTAAGAAAAGAAGGTTGATAACGCATGAGAATTCAAAAACATACTATAATTTAAAAAAGGAGAAAAATATTAAAAAAAAAGTTAGAAGTAAAAAAACACCCCTAATCACTTCTATTCTTTTGTGAAGACTTCAATTTAAAAAGGACATTTCGAGGAAAAAAGAAGATTAGCTATTTAATCCAATTCATACTTCTATATCTGTTTGCATTTTTTGAAAAGTGATATTTGAGTTTCACTTTCTACTATTTGAACTTCACTTTCATTACTAAGGGTCTCTCAAGTGTCGTTATAGATGAGTGATACTTGTAAGGCTCAAATATAGAAATGCTAGAAGTAGAGCTCAAGGATCACTTTTTTTTTTTAATACACAGTCGGGTGATAAGTAGGTGTAAACTGCAATCTTAAACCTTACAACAACGTAGGACACAGTAGACCATACATGCTTGCCCTTTCCACCGATAACAAAAGCCTAAGAAATCGAGCGCATAGACCCAAACCCTACTTTTTCATAAAAGAACAGTAACAGTACGATAAGTGATTTAATCTTGGGTTAATTACTCACGGCACCCCTGAGGTTTACTCTAAAATACACACGGATCCCCCTATCTTTTAAAAATTACACTCCGCTCCCCCAGGTTTGTACCCGCATTTCACGGAGCCCCACAAAATTGACGGGGACCCTAACTCCATCTAAAGATTCTCTGACACCTTACTTTTTTGGAATTTTCATCCACAAACTACCCTCCCTTTCTTGAATAAAACCCTCTTGCCCTGTAGTGTTTTTTTCTTCTTCTTCATTATCTTTCTCCTCTGCAGGGCCATGTCGAGAAATAAGGTGCACATGCATCACATTGTAAGATTTCCTCCATCAACTTCTTCAGTCTCTCCTCAAACTCTCCACGATATTTTGTTCCCGTAAAAAGAAGATCCATATCCAGGGTAATAACCTGAATTAAAAAAAGGGCAAGGCAATGTTATTTGCAAAACTAAAAGGAAACAGAGACGCATTGATACTCCATTGGACTAAGGTGGATGGTATGCATGTCCCGATTCTGCATTCCCAATACATTATAACATAAAGACCACAGTACAAACTAGTTCTGGTTAACTTCATTTTCAAAAAAGTACAACATTGCCGGCAAAACCGTCCGGCTACTGCGCCGGCAACTGTCCCTGCCACCGCTCCTTCATCACCACGATCCACCACCGACCAACAACGTCCGGCGACCCTGCCGGCAGTGGCCTTGCGACCGTTATCCCCATTACCACGACCCACCGCCGACCACATCGCAATCGCAGGCCATCCACAACCATAGTGGCACACTTCCGGCCGCCGACCACCACCAATCATGCCAAACCACCAATGGCCACTGGCGAACTAAATCATCCAGATCCCGGCAAACCCACGACCACCAACCGCCACAGATCTTTACCGAAAAACCCACAACCACCCAAAACCTTACCAGCAAACCCACGACCACCCACTGCTCAACACCCGCATGCAAAGACCACCCACTGCTCGCCGCCGGTTCGAATCCGGCCGATCTGCTTTGGCGTCCTTTTTCACGATCTGCTTTGGCCAATCCAACTCCTGTGTACTAAAGACCCACCTGAAACAAACTCACTCTCTCTCACCGTCGTCGTTGTCATCGTCGTCGCCGTTGGGTTCGATTTCGCAGCCTTGAAGAAATGGGATCAATTTTGATTCCGTTTTTCCCTCTGTACCAACTTCCCTCTCTCGAAGTCTATAACCCAAGAGACACTGTATACTTATATACGAGGGCAGAAACGTCTTTTTATGACTAGCCGTTAACACCGTCAAAGAAATCTAGATTTTAGGAGCGGAGTGTAATTTTCAAAAGATAGGGGGTCCGTGTGTAATTTAGGACAATCCTCAGGAGTGCCGTGAGTAATTAACCCTTTAATCTTTTACCCAAAGCTTGGAAACATTACCATAATTATGATACTCTCACCGTTTGTGTGAGGTAAAGCACAGCCCAAAAATTGGGTAGATCAACCACCTGCAAGAACCACTTTCTGAAAATTGCTCTTATCCATCTTGGCATCCTTCAAACAACACTCAACGGTTAGAAATCAATGCCTTCAAACAAACAATCTGACTTCAAAGTGGGTCTGAACTGCAGATGAGAGACTTCTTTTAGCTCTCTCACAGGAAATCCACAACCTCATAAGAGCTCTTGGATTTCCACTAATGTCCTCCTCGTGTTCCCTCTTGAACTCCTGAACAATGAAGTTGACCATTCTGTTATCGAAGTCCTCAACCCGAAGGTGAATGTCACCAGCAGTGGCTGTTAAGTTACTAATTGTTCTAGAAACTTAAGCCGTTAAAAAAATAGATTCAAAATGTTGTCATGCTTAATATTCTTCCTGACGTGCAAGCATCCGATTGTACGTGGAGAGGTAAATCAAGGTACACCACCGCCAAATGCACAAATAAACTAAATGCAAATTGCCCAATAAGAGTAAATTAAATGCAAATCGCACTCATAAAGAGAGACTAAACATACAAGCGGAAATGATCAAACCCAACAACTTGTGGAACTGAAGCTCTGATACTATGTTAAGTTACAAGTTGCTTTAAAAACTTAAGCTGTCAGAAAATGTATCCAACAATGTTATTATGTTTAATAGTGGCCTTCACTTAATATTCGTTGCCCTCATGGTGAGACGTGAGATGCCAAATGTACCGCCATGCACCCAAGTCGAAAAAGATGCACACTTTTGCAGCAACACTTGCGTTGGATTATAAAAATAAAATAAATAAATTTAGTAATGTCCTAATTTAAGTAAAAGACTTTTTGAGTCTTCTAAGTCATGGGTTAGTGATAAATTTAACTATTCGCTTTCTCTCCTAATTTTTCTCCACATGTGCCTTCAATCTCTCCACTATATTTTTTTCCGTACGTTGGAAAAAAAAGAGCTATTACATCAAAAGTCAGAAGTCTTGAAAAAGGAGGTGAGAAGGCAAAAGGGAAAAAACAAGACTTTATTATCTACAATAACACTCTTCTTTCTTCTTTCATTTATTCTTTCTTGCAAAAGCATACATATGTATTTTACATACTATATAGAGTGTACGGATGCTCTAAGGCTCAAGATAAATTTTTGTTTGTACCAAAACTTCTTCGGTGGTTGTTGTATCTTTGGAGTGAAACGTCATTAATCAAGTGCAGATGGTGGGGCGTATCTTCTTCAAGGGAAGTGCATTTTTTCGTGACTCAACCGAATTTCAGGCTCTCCTAAACCTTTTCTTTGATTATTATATTATTCATTATCGTATTGTCGATTGTGATTTGGCATAATTATTTTGACAAAATCCTATTTTTATATATTAGTTACAAAATCTTGAAGAAGATACCTAGGATTATTTATTGAACTAATTTGTTAAAAAAAAAAAAGAGAAGAGTTGATAACTCGAGTTCTTGTAAACCCTGAATGGAAGATTGTGCTACAGTGAAAATTTGATAAAGTTTTCAAGCTTGGATCAAGGACTATTTTTTTAGTCCACAGCAGATTTCGATGGGTCGAATATAATTACTGGACTTGTTCTTGGCTAGTCAGTTTTCTCTGTTTAAGTTTAGGGCAAATCTCAAAATTGTACCCTCAACTTTATATCTTATACAACTTTAGTACTCAATTTTGAAAGTGCACCAAAGACGTACCTAACTTTGAAAAAATGTATCAAATCAGTAACTCGGCTGACGGACAACGGATGTCACTAAAAAAATCAGGGGTACGATTGTCATTATGGGAAAAAGAAGGACATAAATCATGTCTACTTGTCACATGGGCCGTCCTTTTTTACATTTTCAGATCCGGTGCATATTGATTATTCTTCTTCTCTCTCGCTCCTTCTTTTTCTTTCGCTCTCTCTTTCTCTCACTCTCACGCAGACCCATGATCACCCACTTTCTCTGTCTTCTTTGTTTCTTTCTTTTTCTCCTCTCTTTTTCCTTCTTTTTTCTCTCTCTCTCTCTCTCTCTCACACACGCACACACAGACCCATCACCCATTTTCTTTATCTTTTTTTCTTCTTCTTCTTCTCTCTCTCTCCCCTTTTTTCTTTCTTTCTCTCTCTCACACATGCAGACCTACCACCCACTTTCTCTCTCTTTTTTTCTTCTTCTGCTTCTTTTCTCTCTCCTTCTTTTTCTTTCTTTCTTTCTCTCTCTCCCGCATACCCATCACCCACTTTCGCTTTCTCTCTTTTTCTTCTTCTTCTTCTTCTTCTTCTTCTCTCTCTCTCTCTCCCCTTCTTTTTCTTTCTCTCTCTCTCTCATGCAAACCCATCACCCAGTTTCTCTTTCTTTATTTTCCTTCTTCTCATTCTCTCTCTCTATCTTACTCATGCAAACCCATCACCTACTTTTTCTCTCTCTTTCTTCTTCTTCTTCTTCTTCTACTCTCTCTGTCGCACACTGTACACCGCTACCGACCACTAAGGCTGGAACCCACAATCAGGAACCTAACACCCATAGTCACGATTCTACCACCGTTGTCGCCAGCGATCTCATGTCATTCGTGAATGTATGTGATACGAGACAGATTTGGACAAATTGTGTGAGTCATGACATTGGTTTTTGGGTTTTGTGTACTTATATAAACTCAAATACACGTAAAAATTTAATCAGAACTGTGAATCTATTATCAAAATTTAAAACTCTATTGACTTTCTTTCGTCATTGGGGATATCTCTGCGAGAGAGAGAGATAGAGATAGAATTAAGAAGAAAGAGAGAGAAAAAAAAAAGAGTAAGACTGTCAAAAGAACGGCCCACGTGGCTAGTGGACAGGCTTTATGTCCTTTTTTTTAATAATGGTAGTCCTACACCTCTGACTTTCTAACGACATTCGTCGTGCATCAGCCGAGGTACTGATTTAATACTTTTTTTAAAGTTAGGTACTTATTTGGCGCACCTTCAAAGTTGAGTACTAAAGCTATACAAAATATCAAGTTGAGGGTACAGTTTTAGAATTTGCCCTTAAGTTTAACCTTTCGGAAGTATGTCTTAGTTATATTATCTACTTTCTAGGGTATTGATTCTGATTTGTTGTATGCAAGAGATTGTCATTCATTCTTTTTTGCATTCTTGCATATTCTAAAATCACTTTAGTGTTATCTCTTTTATGGGTTTGATTGAAGTTTTTGTTCCATAGCAAACCATAAATATGCTTCTTTTTTTGTGCCAGTATATTGGAGGATGCGTCTATTGACAAAAAATGTGTATTAAGTTTCAATTGAGATTTGATGAAGAATTGAGTTGGCTATGGATGCATCATTGGTTTTCTGTTTGCCTATTTTTGGTATCTAATGGATCTTTGATATGTTAACTGTGTTCAGGACAACATGATCGCCTAACTGAGATCTAGTAGGGAATTGATGACCGCTAACTTGTTTCTTTGTATAACTTATTTCTCTGTAAATGTTTGTCAAGTTGAAAACTTTTAAGCCGTGTTTAGCTAAGCATTTGATATATGTTTCTTTTACGGTTCCAGTTTTGATGTTCTTGCCTCCTCTTGCTGTTTGTAACTGTGCCAAAATATTACCGTTAAGAAATCAAAGTGAGATTGTTAGTTAAATACAAGTGCAATTACTTTAGAGTAACTTCTATGTGAAAGAAGTCAGCTGGACAACTAAAAGATCTTTAATTTTAGTTTATCTACAATTGGCACAACCTTTTTACCCTACATAATTTGATTTATCTCACAGATACAAAACTAAAGTAGACTTTTCTTCCAATGTTGTATTCCATCAACTTCCACTTTTAGTCTATGATGATGATGAAAGGTTGCTTTGTTCTTGAACCTGTTCTTGAGTATGGGAGCTATCTCTTATGAGACTTTTTGCTCAAAGAACTTGGGCAAATTTCGTGATTTTGTTTGTATCCCAACTCAATTATGGTTAATGCTACGTTAGTTAATAGTTTTGTGGCGTGAAGGTTTATATTTTGCCCGTTACATATTGAATAGAGTTCTCTACAAGGATTTTGAAAAATAACTTATGAGTTTTTTAAAAGGAAGAAAGCCTTCTTAAAGAAAAATTCGAGTGTGGGGGTGTCTAATCAAGGTTTTGGTTCCTCCAACTAGGAATCAGAACCTAAGCAATGGCATGAAAAGTTTTATAAAGTAATTCTTTCCAGTGGGTTTGTTATAAATGATTCCAATAAATGTGTGTATGTGAAAAAACCTATGAGCATGCTTGCGTTATTCTTTGTTTATATGTTGACTGACATTCTTATATTTGGTACCGATATGCATGTTATTAGAAAGACAAAGGAATTCTTGTCTAAGAACTTTGATATGAAATATTTAGGTTCTGCGAGTACGATTTTAGGTAGTTAATTGATGAGGGATAATGATGAAATTATGTTGAATACTTGCTTAAAATTTTTAATTATTTTGGAATGGAACATTTTATGTTCCTTTTGATCCAAACCTTCGACTAAAGAAAATGTAGGTGAAAGTGTGTCCCAGCATAAGTATGCTCGGATAATTGGATCTTTGATGTATCTTTCTAACTGTACAAGACCTGATATATCATACGCAGCTTGCTATTTGAGTAGATATACACGCAGCTCGAGTTCTCAACATTGACATGCTATAAAAAGGATATTTAAATATCTTTGAGGGACAATAAATTATGGAATTCTTTATTTTAGTTTCCCTAGTGTTTTAGATGGTTTAATGATGCCAATTGGATCACATATTCAGATTATACCAAGGCTGCTAGTGGTTATGTGTTCACCTTACAAGGGCTTGGAAGTCCATTAAGCGAACAGTCATATCTCGTTCTACTAAGCAAGCAGACTTTATCGCCTTAGATTTGACTAGTACAGAGAGGGAATGACTTAGAAGTTTATTAATAGATATTCATTTATTTAGTAAGCTAATATCTGCTCTTTCGATACATTGTGATAACAAGCTACAATCTTGAAAACAAAAACTAAAAATTCTAATGAGAAAAAAAGAAAAAAAGGAGACATTGTGGAATTAGACATATTTCTGTAAAAGAATTGTTGTCGTACGGTGTGATAGCACTTGATTTTGCAATGTCTAAAAAGAATTTAGCAGACTCATTTATAAAAAGGTTAGCGCGTGGGCTAATCGTTGAGTCATCGAGGGGAGTGGGACTGAAGCCTATAACTTAGTTACCACAGTGGACACCTAAACTTCTGTGATTGAAGATCCCATGAATGAGGTTCAATAAGTAAAAACAAAGTTGTAGGGTGACTACGAGAGTGCTAAGTTTTCTTTATTGAGGGGATTTCCCTAGTTCGATTCCTACAATGATAGTGCTCATATTGTGACGGTTTAGGAAGAGTTTTAACTCTGAAAGAGGCCAAGGTAGAAATCTTCAGGGTGTTGATCACAAATCACCCTTGGAGGACTCACCTAGTGGAGTGTGGCAGTAGATCGCTGCTGTGGGAAGATAGGCTACTCTCTAAAGACACTCATGAAGAGATAAATGTGCATGGTCGTAACGCACAAAAACAGACGGAACCAAATTGATCATTCATATTCCGTGTGTAGTAAGTTGAAGTTTGAACAAAAAAGCCTAGTTCAAGACTTAGTTCAATACGGTTCTTTTAATAAAAAAAACTCACTAGCACTAATTGTACGTTCAAGTCTAGAAGACACGTACACCGAATGCACAGTAAAAGCACTCAAACTATGTTACACATATTTTTTTCTTTGTTTTATTTTTTGTGGGGGATTGTTGGATTATAAAAACAAAATAAATAAATTTAGTAGTGTCCTAATTTAAGTAAAAGACTTTTTGACTAAGTCTTCTAAGTCATGGGTTAGTGGCAGTTTTAACTATCCACATTCTCTCCTAATTTTTATCCACATGAACCTAGAGTTTTTTTCCCTAAGTAATACAGTTTTAAAACATAATTATCAATCTACTCCATTTTGAAACTTTTGTACCCACATACCACACTTTTAGAAATCTCTGTTTGAAACCACGACTTCAAATTAGAAATCGATGTTTCAAACAGCGATTTCTACTTTATTTTTTACTTTAAAGTAGAGATCGCTGTTTGAAACAGTGATTTTAAGGTAGAAATCGCTTTTTCAAACAGCCATTTTTACTTTGAAGTCGTAGTTTCAAACAGCGATTTCTAAAAGTGTGGTATGCGAGTAAATAAGTTTCAAAATAGAGTAAATTGGTAATTAAGTTTTAAAATAGTATTATTTGGAGGAAAAAATCCATGTACCTATAATCTCTCCACTATATTTTTTCAGTAGGTTGAAAAAAAGAGTCATTACAAGAGAAGTCAGAAGTCTGAAAAAAGAAGTAAGAAGGCAGAAGGGAAAAAGCAAGACTTCAATCTCTACAAAAGCACTCTTCTTTCATCTTTCATTTATTCTTTCTTTCAAAAGCATACACATATATTTACATATTATTTTGAGTGTACGGATGCTGTAAGGTTCGAGAGGGATTTTTGCTTGCAAAACTCCTTCAGTGGTTGTTGTACGGATGTTGTAAGGTTCGAGAGTGATTTTTGCTTGCAAAACTTCTTCAGTGGTTGTTGTATCTTTAGGGTGGAACGTCATTTATCAAGTGCAGATGTTGAAGCGTATCTTCTTCAAGGGAAGCTCATTTTTGCGTGCCTCAACCGAATTTCAAGCTCTTCTAAACCTTTTATTTGATTATTATATTATTTATTATTGAATTGATTTATTGTTTATTGTGATTTGGCATAATTAGTTTGGCAAATCCCGTTTTTATATATTAGTTACAACAACTTGTACCCTTTTTCTCAATACCGTATGCAGCGGCAGTGGGCTCTCATTGATGATCCGCAGCACATCCGAGGCCAGCCAACTCCTGCATCCTCTGGCACTGAGTGTCTTTGAAGTAAGCTGGACAGTGATAACCGCATTTTTAATTGTTGATCCAAGATATTTTTTCTTAATCTCACGAGTCTTAAGGCGGACCATGGAAGAGATCTCCTCGGTGGGAAGTTGTTTCTCCTTACCTTTGTAGTTGACCACTATCTTGGGCTTGTCATTGGCACCAAGAACTACTTCAAAAGGCCACAGCTTCATGTCACTTTATATGGATTGATAGCTGAATCTCCTACCCTGTCAATCGCCTTGCATCTGTTACAAAAATAAAAGCCCGTATGCTAGCTATTTGACGGTTGACCCTAATACTTATTGTGGAAACTAAATAAGGACATTTCCTCGGTCTAGCAAATCGTACTTTGGCATTGGTTGAAAGGTAGAGATTTTGACGGAATTAGAACAGAGTAAGATACTGAAGCCAATAGTGAAAATAAAAGGGAAAAAAGAGTCACCCATGTAGTAGCGAACTTTGGCATTCTTCCTGAATAACTACTTTTAAAATGGATGTATGTCTCATGTACCTCAAATGGCTCTCTTTGGCCAAAGCAGAAAATTGAAGTTGATGAAAGCATCAGAAAACATGGATCCTATCCTGAGGGCCTTGCTGATTTATTTTGAAACCTTGAAGCCAGAAGGCCTAAAGAATTACCTATGCCTTTTCGAACCTCAGATCTCCACGGGACGGGGAGAGCACCATAATCGGGTGATTTCGATTGTGAGAAAGCTATTTACTTCGAGATAAAACCCTTGTCATTGCTGCTTTTGAATAGATCCACCTCTTGGTATGGAACCCTTGTCATTGCTACTGGTTGAAAAGGCCTCACTTGGCTTCCAACTTATGATAGGCATATTCTTATTAAGGTACCTGCTCTAGTTTTGTACTTCAACTGGTTTTATTTGCAGACAGCACTTGCCTATGTCATGACACTTCGCGAGTATGAAACTAAACTACTGTATTTTCTCTCTCGAGTACGTTTCTCTGCTTCTCTGATTATGCATCTCCAGAAGTAGTCCTGACGCTGTATTTTTTAGTGTAATGCTTTTGAAGTACAGTGGCACTACTTTGACTGAAATAAAATACTTCAAGTAATTGAAAATTGCTATAAGGAGCTGGTATATGTAGAACTTACCAAAGACTGTTGACAGAGTTCTGAGCAAGTTGGTTCTTCGCAGCACTGCCAATTAGATGCTCAGTATCAGGGAAAGAAACATAAGAAGGAGTCGTTCTGTGTCTTGGTCCTTGGTGATGTTTTGGACACCGCCGTGCTGCCACAATGCAACACATAGATTAAGGCTCTTTTTTATAACACTTTTTTTTTTACAAAACAAGTGAGTGTTTGATAACTCAGTTTTTATTTTGAATTTTTTTTTGTGGTGGTTTGCGGTGGCTGGTGGCTGCCGACGGTGGTCGCCAGCCGGAGGTGGTCACTAGCTGTCGGCGGTGGGAGGGGGGTGGTGGTGATGGTGGTCTAAAAAAAAACTAAAACTGAAAAAAAAAAAAAAATTTGGAGTTTTTTTTTCTTCTTCAGTTTAAAAAATCAGTTTTTTAAACTGAAGAAGAAGAAAAAAAATGGTTAACTAAACGCAACTTTTTTTCTTCAATTTTCAAAATTGAAAAAAAAAATGTGTCAAACAGGGCTTAAGTTGTCCCGAGATCGAGATCGATTCCAATGGTCAGGCCTTCCCCTTTTCCTGTCATTTTTCAGACTGCATTTATGTTGATTGCAAAATCAGTGAGCCAAAATTTGAATAAAATGAATGGCAGAGAAGACGATCTAAGATGTCTGTGTGACTAAGCATGATGCCCTAGAAGATGCATAGCACCATATATTTTATGCCTTGCAAACATGTCTCATAAAAACAATGCACATAAATAAGGATTCCAACTACAACTTCTAAGACATTTTTGTAAAAGTTAAAACATCAACATCAGAAATGATATGGAGCAGCACTTTTGTCACGAGTAATAAGAGTAACAAATCTGGTCAAGGTGCAAAAACATTGGAATGTCCTGGATGAGGAAATTAGTGTACATATTGTTGGAATTGATCGGGTCAATCCAATTAGGTGGCCTAACGGGTCATACTAATGTTGACTATTTATTTGACTTGGACATTAATTAATTAAATTGGCTAAATAACATTATGAGCCTATTTAATTTAGCATCCAATACACTAATGATTTATTGTGTATAAAAGGCTTATAGACCATAATCTCTTAACTTTGATGGACGGTTGAGATTTGGCAAGCTTTAGGGTTGATCACACGACTCTCTCTATATAAATATCTCTTTTTCTTGAAAGTTAGGGTATGATAATGTTTAGCCACTCTTTTGCCTCCTAGACAAAAAAAAATACACCACTCTATTCCATCATAAAAAATAGAGAGGGGTAGTAAAGATCAATACCAAAAGGGGATACGTTCGCTTCCGCATCTTGGCGTTCTTTCATCATCGTAATAAAACTCTTGGTAATCTATGATTTCCTTCGATTCCGGTGAGTTCGTAATCATATTGTTCTTATGTTTATGCTATTGTAAGATTCTAATGATCTTGATTATGGGGTCAAGATGAATAAAATAATTCTAATATGTGGTATCAGAGCCATATTAATCAATTGCATGAACACAGAACGTCCCTTAAGATTCTTGGAATATTTGAAAGATTAATGTTAACGCAAAAAAAAATAAAAAAAATTGGTGGGATGGCCTGTAGTCTGCATGCCGAAGAGGGTCGGTTGCCTGGACTATTCGCTTATGAAATTGGGTCCACGCAGTTGGCCCTTGTGGCATGATGTGGCCTGTTTGGGCCGAAAGCATATGGCTCATGCCTGTTGATGTTATGTTATTTGGCATTTGGGCTGAAAGTAATGTGGCTCATGTTTTTTGGTATGGCCTAGCTCATTTGGGCCGAAAAGGCCAGAAATTAGGACTGTGGGCCAAAGCTGTTCGGCCAGTTAGAACGGCTGTTAAATGGCCTGCTGTCTAGGCCTTTAGGGCCAGCGAATTGGGGCCTGTACCTTCATAATTAGGCCTTTTTGGCTGCTTAAGAAAAGACCTTGTAGGTGCTGATTTGGACCCGTTTTGGCCATTTTAAAATGGTTTTCAAAGGGTTTGTGTATTTTAATTGGACCTTGAAAAATAAAATTTACAAAGTCGCTTAATACTATATTCCTATTGAATTGTTTATTTGATATGTTATTATTGATAACATATGTATTTTAATATTGGCTTATATTATTGGGATACTGATGAATATAACGTGCCAATATTATTATAATTTCAAGAAATAGTCAAAAATTACGAGACCATGTTAAAACCTTATGTTTCGTTTGGCATGTCTAGACTATAATAATTAACTTGAAATAATTAGTGGTTCTTACTTATTTTGGCAGTAAGCGGCCCAGCGGAAGTTTATTGTCTTTTATAAGTTGAGATAATGATAAAACCACTTCACGTTACTCTTATTAATTTAAAATATTAATCGGTCCCCACGGAAGATTATATTTTAATTTTGTAAGCGGAAAGAAAGGAAATAATAAGTTGCATGGGTCAAATTATTTTCTGTCCAATGGTGATATAATTCGTGCTCATGTTGCGTCTAATGATTTTCAAATTATTAAGGGCGAAAAAACACTTGTATGTTAATAACGGGCCCAACGGAAGGTTATAAGTGATATGTTAATTTTTCCTTTTGGGAAAGGTTTTGTGTATTTACCTTTTCCATATAAATAAATTGTTTATCCCTCAATTTATTTTATTATGTTAAATGATGAATTAACAATTTTCATCATGTGAATTTTCGGTATTAACGTGCATGATTATTGTTATTATTTAGCGTATAGTCCTGCTACAATTACTGGCTATCTTTTCTCTATGGAATCATTGAACGGCACCAATTTTAGAAATTGGAAAGAGCAGATTAGTATAATTCTTGGAGTTATAGATTTGGATTATGCTTTACAGGTTGACGCGTCTGCTGCCCTTACGGCTGAAAGCTCTACTAAGCAAAAGGCGGCTTATGAAAAGTGGGAGCGTTCCAACCGCATATCCTTAATGATTATGAAAGGCTCCATTACGACAGCTATTTGCGGAGCCATTCCTGACTCGGATAATGCTAAGTTGTACCTTGCTTATATTGAAGAGCAGTTTCAGGGTTCTTCCAAAGCACATGCTACTATTCTCATCACTAAAATGGTTACGCTCAAGTACAGTGAATCCTACGGTGTTCGTGAGCATATTTTTACGAATGAATGATATCGCTTCTCAACTAAAACGCTTGGACATAGAAATCTCTTAAGGTTTTCTCGTGCACTTTATTATGACTTTCCTTCCTGCACAGTTTGGTCCTTTTAAGATCAATTACAACACGCAGAAAGAGAAGGGGAAGACGACCGAGTTGATTTGCATGTGTGTATAAGAAGAAGAGAGGCTAAAGTCTGAACAACCTGATAGTGCTCACGTTGTCATAACTGGTCCATCTAAAGGAAAATGAAAGAAATTTGGCGAAGGTAACGTGCAAGGAAATAAGAGTGCTTCTGTAACCAAGACTGACAAGGCAAGCTCTTCTAGTTCCAAGGGTTCTTCTGGTCTCAAGTGTCACTTTTGTAAATATAAAGGATATATGAGGAAAGAATGTCATAAATTCAGAGAGTGGTTGGAAAAGAAAGGTAATTTATCTTATTGCGTTTGTTATGAGTCTTATACAATTGATGCTCTTTTAAATACATGGTGGGTTGACACAGGTGCAACTGTGTACATAACTAATTCATTGCAGGGATTCCTTTCTGTGAAGAAGTTAAACAAAGGGGACCGTAATGTTCTAGTAGGAAATTGAGAGAAAGCTCAAGTTGAAGCTGTAGGAACTCTCCGTTTAGTTTTGGAGAGTGGCTTCAATTTGGATTTAGTTGATACTGTTTATGTTCCCAGTATGACTAGAAACCTTATTTTTGTTTCTAGATTTGACGCTTATGGATATTCGTTTAAGTTTGAGAATAAAGGCTTCTCGTTTTTCCTTTACTCTAGAATTCTTGGTTTTGGTTTGTTGGAGGGAAACCTCTACAAATTACTTTTGAATGCTTCTTTTACTGAATCCTTGAAAACAATGAATGTGAATGATGTAGTTGCTAAAACTTGTGGTAAGAGAAAAAGAGAAAATGAAAATTCCGCTAAATTTTGGCATGAACGTCTAGGTCACATATCACGAGGCAGAATGGAATGCCTCATTAAGGATGGAGTTCTTCATTCTTTAGATTTGTCAGATTTTGACGCGTGTATTGAATGTATTAAAGAAAAATTTGTAAAAGGCAATAAATGTGGTGCCACTCGAAGCACGGGACTTTTAAAGGTTATCCACACTAACATTTGTAGACCTTTTCCTACACTGGGTATTGGTGGTCATAGATACTTTATCACCTTTATTGATGACTATTCTCATTATGGATATGTTTACCTTATTCATGAAAAATCCGACTCACTTGCCTTGTTTAAGACATACAAAGCCGAAGTAGAAAATCAACTTGACCTAAAGATTAAAGTTGTAAGATCTGACAGAGACAAAGAATATTATAAAAAAATTCTCTGAAACGGGTCATAACCTTAGTCCCTTTGCCTTGTATTTGGAAGAATGTGGCATCGTTGCTCAGTATACAATGCCAGGTACACCCTAGCAGAATGGTGTAGCTGAACGATGAAATTGTACCGTCATGGATATGGTACGAAGTATGATATGCCAAAGCATTCTGCCAGAGTTTTTGTAGGTTGAAGCACTTAAAACAGCTGTGCATATTCTTAGCAAGGTTCTTAGTAAGCCTATGCCTAAAACACCTTTTGAATTGTGGACACAGAGAAAACCAAGTTTAGAATATTTTCATGTGTGGGGCTGTTTAGCTGACGGAAAAGTCTACAATCAACATACTAAGAAACTCGATCTCAAGACCATAAGTTGTCATTTTATAGGTTACTCTGAAAGGTCTAAAGGTTTCAGATTTTACTGTCCATCACATACCACTAGAATTGTTAAAACTAGGCATGCAGTATTTTTTGAAGATGCTGAGTATAGTGGGAGTAGTACACCAAGAATAATAAACCTTGAAGAAATTCAGGATCATGTTTCTATAATCTCCCCGAGGTAGTACCTAATGATGTGCCCCTTATTATGGATCATGTTCCGATTCTTGCCAATGAGCAATCTCTTCGAAGGTCAGAAGAGAAAGATGGAAAGCTATCTCTGATGACTATATTGTGTACCTAGATAAGGCTGACTATCTAGGCATAGAAAATGATCCTACATCCTTTAAAGAAGCTATTACGAGCGATCACTCAACTCAATGGCTTGAGGCCATGAAAGATGAGTTAGAGTCAATGACAATAAATGAAGTTTGGGACCTTGTTAATGTGATACCCCGAAAAATACCGAAAATTAATGTAGCCGTGAATTAGATTAATTAAGGGGTGTTATTTCTACTAAGTAGCATTATGTTGATGATAATCAAGTGTTAAGGAGCTAAAGATGGGGTTAGGGTGATTTTGGGGTCAAAGTGTGATACACCGGAAAATACCGAAAATTAATGTAGCCGTGAATTAGATTAATTAAGGGGTGTTATTTCTACTAAGTAGCATTATGTTGATGATAATCAAGTGTTAAGGAGCTAAAGATGGGGTTAGGGTGATTTTGGGGTCAAATTGTAATTTCCCAAAATCGAGGGGTCAAAATGTAATTTTAGAAACTTGAGGGGCCAAAGTGCAAATTTTGAAAGTTGGCAAAATGTGTCATAATATGAGGAAATCAGACATGCACGATGGCCACCTCCTGGTTGCAATAAGCTGAGTCAAAGTGGAAAATATTAAAATACTTTGAGAGAAAATCTGGTGGGAAGAAAATATAAAAAGGAAAGTTTGGGGAGGAAAATGTAAATACAAGAAATCTGTGAACAGTAACAGTGGCGTGAACAGTACTGTGAAGAACACAGCAAACAGAGAGGAAAGGAAGAAAAAAAAAAAAAAAAAAAAAAGGAAGAAGAAGGAAGGAAAGGAAGGAAAGAAGAAAAGGTTGAATCCGAACCCTAATTGGGTATAATTTTGAACCCGAAATTGTGAAAATTGGTTGAATTCAATTGAGTATATGACGTGGGAGTATATACACATATATATATATATATATATGGGAGCTGATCCCTTGACCGCGCTGGCAAAATAGGACATTTTGCCAGCGCGATCTGGCCGTCCATCCTGAAAGATGGACCGCCCAGATCGCGCCTTTTTCGAATACTGTCAGTCGTCCGCGACACTATATCGCGGACGGACTTTTTTACCTTTTTGTCCCTCCGCCCCGTCCGCTAAACTGTGTTGCGGACGGACTTTTTTTTAGTTTTTTTTTTGCCCGTCCGCTACATAATGTAGCGGACAAATTTTTTGACAAAAATGACAGTCTGTTACGTCCGCTACATAATGTAGCGGACGAGTAGACAGAGACTACTTTTTCTTTCTCTTTTTCGGTCCTTTCTCTCACTGCTCACGTATCAGTACCATCTTCCTGGTTGACAGAATCGCAAAATCTCCATGCCAGTTTAACTGCAAGACTCCAGAAGAGGACAAGGGCGCTTGGATACCCATTTTCGAGTTGAACCGTTACTGTTTTCTTCAAGACTTGGAACCACTTCCGTTGCCTACTTCTGCCAGCCATGCCCCATTTTCCATTTTGATCAACGAAGGCGAAAACCCACTCTTTCACCTCACAACTTGCCTATGCTAAACTAGCAAGTCACCGCCACTGACTTGCCTTTGCTTACCTTTCCAGTTCTTGCCATTTTCTGGGGAAAAAAAGAACTCGTCTTGTCCGGCCGGATTCTTCAGTCCACCACGTAACCTCCCAAAAATCCCTTCTGGGTTTATGTTCACAAGAAAACCCAAGTTGCCCACTTGCCCATCACCCACAACCACCGCCGCTGAACCCATCACTCACAACCACCACCGCCGCTGAACCCATCACCCACAACCACCACCGCCGCTGAACCCATCACCCACAACCACCAAAACTCTGCCACCGCCGCTGAACCCATCACCACCACCACCGCTGCTGAACCCATCACCCACAACCACCACCGCCGCTGAACCAGATCTATGATGTTGCGCCGCCGAGGAGGCCAGTGACCGCGGCTTGCGGAGTCACCCAGGAGGCTGCGATCGCGGCTTGCGGAGTCACCGAGGTGGCCTGAGCGTGGCCTGTGATGTTGCTGAGGAGGCATCGACCGCGACAGCAAAGCTGTGAAGCGGAGCTATCTTCAGTCGTACTTCAGAGCATATAGGGGAGGAGAGAGGGGGAGAGAGAGAGATAAGTGAAATGTAATGTAAATGGGCTTGTCTGTTTTTTTATATATATGTCCGCTACATTATGTAGCGGACCAATGCTTTTGTTGGACAGTCAAAAATTGGGTAAAGGGTATATTTGTCAAAAGAAACGTCCGCTACATTATGTAGCGGACGAACTTAAAAAAATCGTAAAAAAAAATCTGGACCGTCCACAGATCGCGCGTGGACGGCCAGATCGCGCTGGCAAAATGTCCTATTTTGCCAGCGCGGTCAAGGGATCAGCTCCCTATATATATATATATATATATATATATATATATATATATATATATATATATATATATTCGGTTACGTTGGTATGTGATTGGGGATGAAAGAATTTGTAATGGATTCTTGTTGGAATCATGGATATAAGACATAAAACAACAATGAAAAGGGAAAACGAATTAGGGTTTCGAATTGGGTTGATTTCAGTGTGCGTGGGTGTGTGTTGATGTGAATAGTGACTGTTTTTGTCACTAAAGGGGGGAATTAAGTAATCAATTTGGAATTCGAATTTTTAAAAATAGTTAGGGTACGATTTAGCCAAAGTTCAAAAAAAAGACCCTAGTTATTTTTAGGAGATTTATGTCGTGGAAAAATTACAGATTTTTGCGAGGTTGGGAAGGGGGTGAACGGACGCGGGAAGTTTGAAACTTTACGGTGAAATTTAAAATACCAAACGAGCGCAGTTTTGCGCAAACTTTTTATGAGGACTCTATGATGATGAGAAGTTCCATTTCCCAGGATTTTGGTTCATTCCGAAGTTGTTAGCCATTTTTGGCCGAATGGGCTTTTAAGCGCTCGGTCCGGAAGCCGGTTCCGAATTTTTGTGCAAAAATTTTGTAAAATACTTTTTTTTTAGCTCAAGAATGAATTCAGGAGGCTTAAAATACCGTTTTAAAGCACTTTTAAGATTTTTATGATGCCGGGAACCCTCAGAGGGGCATTTTGGTAATTTGCCACCCGGAGAGGGGTATTTTGGTAATTTTCCCGATAAAGTTTTTCAAAGGACTTTTTAGTCCGAAAAGAGTTGTAAAACACCTGAGAGGTTGTTTTGAAGCAGATTTGGGGTGTTTGAGTGGTAGTGAACCGTCAGGGGGTATTTTGATAATTTGCTATATTGACGCCAAATTTTAAGGAACGCGTGTAATTCAGCGTTCGAAATGATGGGAAGTGAGGAATGATGTTAATACGTTGAAATAATGAGATAGTGGCTATTGCTAATGCGTTGGTAAGCTAGGTTAAGGATCCAATTATTGGATCGGATCAACAAGCCGTCGTAAGACGCTATAAACGATTAAATGGGAAGGGGTAGAATAAGGAGTACGTATATGTTGAATGATGACTAATGAGCATGGTGTGATTTGACTAGGTGATGCAGCTCGTTGCGATCAGAGATTGCGAGTTGCTTCGGCTATAAGCCAATCAGGTAAGGACAATGCGGTTCTGATATGCTAATTCATTGTTCGATTAGCATGCCATGTTGATGACTCGTTGTTGAATTCTTGTCATTATGATTGGACACCGGTAGTCATTGTGACTGGTATATGCATATTTGAATTGTGATGTTGAGGACTTAGGATAAAATAAATTTCCTTAGTCCGCCATGTTGATGGAATATAGCGAGGTTAATGTGTGTCCTAGTATGCTATGATTCGATTCGATTAGCATACCTGAAGTCGATGATGATATTGTGTAGGAGTTGTTGTGTGGTGGTTGTGAGATGCCGGCAATTATTGATATCCGATATCTCTTCTCTTTGAGAACACTATTGAGGACTTGTGGCAACTTCTCCCGAGTCCGCCCTATCGTTGATAATGATGTTGTTGAGGTCGTTGCATGTTGTTGTGAAATGTTGGCACTTATTGGTAGTCGACATTTCTCTTATGTAAGAACGTTGTTGAGGGCTTGCGGTAGTCTTCTCCCAAGTCCGCCCTGTTGATGATGTCACGTTGAACTCTTGTTGTTATGTCTGAACACCGGTTGATTTGTTGATCCAGTATTCCTTGTTGAGCTGTGTTGTTGAGGACATAAGGTGGAATAAATTTTCCCTTAGTCCGCCCCGTTAATGATGTCTTGTTGCATGGCTGTAACGTGGTTAAGGAAAGCACTCTAAATGAGCTCCCTGCCTGTTGACAGTGTCTCTTCTATTTATTTGAGACTGAGATGAACATCCCGTAAAATGGGACATCAATATGATGAGGATGGCCTGTGAAACATGATCACTGGCAAAGAGGATGTAGGGCGCGCGAGTCGAGTCTGTCATGTCTGGTCAAGTCTAGTCTGTCGTGTCTGAGTTGCATTGCATTTGATTTTCTTTTGATGTTAATGATTTTAATGACTTGTATTTCGTTGATGTTTATCTTTTCAATTTCTTATTTTAGTGTTCACTTGCATAGTCAGTCTGTCTGTCGGTCAGTCAGTCTTGTCCATGAGGAGGTGGCAGTAATGCTGTTCTATTGGGCCTTAAAGCCGCTCAGTCTAACGAAAGAAAAATTATCGTTTGACAATTATGCTGATGTCGAAATTTTATTGGAACTCTTGATTCATTTCTATCGTTGAGATGGTTATTATTCCTCCGAGTCTCTTGAATCATTTGTACACAATACTCCTCGTGTTGTCTTTACTGGGCGATTTGCGCTCATTCCTTATGTTGTATTGTGCAGGCTATAAGGTTGATCAAGGAGAACCTTCTAGTAAGGAAAAAGACACAAGCTAGAAAAGTTGAGTAAGGGGATCAGTTGTGTGAGGTAAGAACAGCTAGGAATGGTGGAATGAAGAATGTGTTGCGAGATAGGTTGATAAGAGTCCTACGACTACAGTCGTATATTAGGTTGTATACTTTCATGTTGTTTAAAGACTTGAAAGTCTTCCGCTGCAATATGATGTATGTTTGTAAGAAATTTTTTGTAAGGACGCAATTTGGAGCGTCTATTAATGATGTATGAGTATGAGGATGTAGTTGCTCTGTATTCAGCACAGGATTTTGAAAGTGATTATGGTTGATAACTCAGCCCGGTGATGTCACTTGGGTTGAGGGTGTCACAGCTGA
This sequence comes from Escallonia rubra, assembly GCA_033065855.1. NCBI lineage: Eukaryota > Viridiplantae > Streptophyta > Magnoliopsida > Escalloniales > Escalloniaceae > Escallonia > Escallonia rubra. The sequence continues at coordinate 196,810 of JAVXUO010002241.1, forward strand.
CTTGCTTGAAGGGGCCAAAGCTGTAGGCTGTAAATGGGTCTACAAAACTAAGCTAGATCCTAAAGGTAATGTCGAAAGATACAAGGTTAAATTCGTCGCTAAAGGTTTCACTCAAAGGGAGGGGATATATTATAATGAAACATTTTCTCCTGTGTTGAAAAAGGATTCCTTTCGAATAGTCATGGCTTTAGTGGCTCATTATGATTTAGAGCTACATCAAATGGATGTAAAGTCTGCCTTTCTTAATGGTGACTTGCATGAAAATGTTTATATGATGCAACCAGAAGGGTTTATGGCTGAAGGCAAGGAATATATGAAATATTTGTTGAAGAAATCCATATACGGATTAAAGCAAGCCTCTAGGCAATGGTATCTTAAGTTCCATGATGTGATTAGTAAATTTGGCTTTAAAAAAATGCAGTGGACTAATGTATATACCTAAAGATCAGTGGGAGTAAGTTTATCATTCTAGTTTTGTATGTAGAGGATATCTTACTTGCTAGTAGTGATATACATATGTTGCATGAGACCAAAAATTTTATATCTAAGAATTTTGATATGAAAGATTTTGGAGAGGCCTCTTATGTTATAGGCATTGAGATTCACCGAGATAGGTCTCGTGGAATATTGGGATTGTCCCAAAGAGCCTATATTGATAAGGTTCTAAAAAGGTTCAATATGCATAGCGTGGTCCCACTGTGGTCCCTGTTGTTAAGGGTGACAAATTTAGTTTGCTACAATGTCCTAGGAACCAACTGGAGCAAGACGAAATGGAGCGTATTCTCTACGCATCAGTAGTAGGGAGTCTCATGTATGCTCAAGTCTGTACTCGCCTAGTTATAATGTATGTTGTTGGCATGCTTGGACATTACCAAATAAACCCACGAATGGGTCATTGGAAAGCAGCCAAGAAAGTCATGCACTACTTATAGGGTACCAAGGATTTCATGCTTACCTATAGGAAGTCAGATAACGTTGAGGTTATTGGTAATTCCGATACTGATTATGCAGGGTGTGCAGATACCCTGAAATCCACTTCAGGTTATGTCTTCATGCTCGCAGAAGGGCCTATTTCATGGAAGAGTGTTAAGCAGTCATTAGTGGCTTCTCACACCATGGAGGCAGAGTTTGTGGCATGTTTTGAGGCTTCGTGTCATGGTGTATGGTTGAGGAACTTCATTACGGGACTTAAAGTGGTTAACAACATTTTGAGACCACTGAAGATATTATGTGACAATCAGGCTGCTGTTTTCTTTTCCAAGAACAACAAATCAAGTGGTGGAACGAAGCATATCGAGATTAAGTATCTTGTTGTGAGGGAAAGAATTTAGAATCAAATAGTGTCTATTCAGCATATCAGTACGATCACTATGTTGGCGAATCCCATGATGAAAGGCTTACCACCCACTCTCTTTCAAGAACATGTTGCTAACATGAGTTTGGTTGATAGTCATTCCCTTAGATGATGGTTTTTTTTTTCTAAGACATTTATTTATGTGGTCACCTTTTGTTTTGGATTATGGATATTATGATTATGGTTTATTCCTTCTCGTTAAAAGTGCACATTTGAAGTATTTTGAAACAAACACTTATGTAAGGATCACATGAACACGTTCATATTGTTATTTATTATGGATGAATCCTTATTTTTCAATACTCGTTAAAAGTGCACATTTGAAGTATTCTGAAAATACTTATTTTTCAATCCTTCACATTACGGTAGTGATGAATCGGATATTATGAGATGAAATTCATCGCTGCCTTTCAGGTTGAAAAGAAAATATTCATTTTAATTCATGATTACAACTTTGCAAAAAAAAAAACAACGAAACTTTTCTTTTGTTACTCACAGTGATGTTTGAACAAGTAATCACTAAAAGGCGAAATTCCCCGTCATTTTTTACTTATTGCTTGAGATTATATCATCATTCAACATTACCTTTGATTTATCGCATTTGATCTTTAACTACGTACCTCTAGGTATCATAATTGCAGTACTGGTCATCCTTCACTTCCTTGATTTAACTACTGCTCGGATATAGGCAACTTTAGAGTTTAAGCATCCCTTGTCACTTCTGTAACTGGTAAGTTTTTTGGCACCCTTATACGTTAACTATTTTGCATGCATGTAAGGAAATTGCTAAATGTGTGATGACATTCATAGTTTGATCACTTATGATATTAAAATGATCATACTCTCGTTCCATTCGTCCCAAAAGTTTGTACGATCTTGTAATTTTGGTCTTGCAACAGAAGTGTTTGAATTCTGTATTTTAAGTAAACGAAGAAGGAGGAAGGAGGAATATAAGTGGACAAGTGACCCCATCCTGTCCTCGAAGTGTTAAACATCTAGCGGCACATGCCCCTTATGATCACAACCATTTTGCTGTTATGCCTACCTATTTATTCATTTACAAAAATGATAATTTGAATACATTTTGCATTTTTTCATTTATATTCTTTATTTCGTTCATACCCGCCTCCACAAGCATCAACAATAGGCAAAGAATCCTTGATCTCTCCGTTGATGATGATGGGCGATAACTTGGTGCGTGCTACGGGAATGTGGAACAGTGTTTGTTTGGGTAGGCTCGCTGGGGTAGGTGGTGCTTATGTATGTACGCTCATCGGGGCAACGGTGATGATAATTGTTAGGGTGGGGCAACGGTGATGATAATTGTTAGGGTGGCAGGTGGATGGGTTGCTTTGGGGTGGGTTAGGTCTGTTCATAGTGATAGGCAATGGGTTGGTGGTGTGCGTGCTAGTAGGTTGCTTGCCATTTGGGTTGGGGTTTGCAAGCAAGTGGGATCGCTGGTGATGGTGGTTCTTTGGTGGTTGGTGGTGGCACGAATAGGTTCTGTGGCAGCAGGCTGCACGCCACCAAATGAAGGGTTGATGGTTATTCATGTGGGGTTGTGGTTGGTGGTGGTGGTGCTTGAATTTGAGGTGGTTGTGGAGGTTGTAGGGGTAATTGTTTCGGTATGATGGCGGTTGGTCGTGATGGTGTTTGAGTTGGGGGTGGTTGAGGGTACGGTGGTGTTGGTCTTAAGTTGTGGGTGGTGGTGGTTAAGGGTGGGATGATGGCGATGATGCTTGAGTTGGTGATGAAGGATTGAGGAAGAGAGAGATAAGGAATGAGAGATATGAAGGGCAATTGTGTCTTTCTACAGGCCAATTTTGGTCGTCCTCAAAAGTGATAGATAAGGAGGGCTAATTATCAAATTTAATACTCAAAGAGGTTGACCAGCAAATCCAAAATACATGAAGGGGTCATTTGTCATTTTATCTTCTCTTTAATAGTAACTTGATGTGACAAAATAAATAAGTACACTTGGCGTGCAAAACATATGATTCTTACTAGTCTATGAAAATATGTTGAATAGAAGAAAAAAATCGCAAAGGGGATGGAGAATGCTTGAGTCTAATGCTACATACTATTTTCTTAAGAGAATATTTGCCCCTTGTACTACAACGGGTTACGGCAAATCTGCCTCCATGATAAAATAGGCAATCATTGGACGCTACTTGCAGAATAGTAACTAAACATAAATTATATTATGAGAGAGAATATGAAATTTATTATCATCAATTAAAAGAAGCCTTGAGACATACCTATTGTGCACCAAAATGTGTCTTTGAAAAGGTTTAATAACTTAGAACTTTCATTAAACTAAAAGTCACCATTAAAAGTTGCAACTTTTAAAAAACTAAATAATCATGACCTTTAATATTGGACCCAAAGTGCCAATTATTGGAAAATCTCCAACAATTTCCTCCATCATTTCAAAATTGAAAATTTTCATTTCCAAACTTGAAAATGTACCTCTCACCATCCTTTAGTAGGTTCTAATAAGATAAGAGGTGTCTTTCGACTTGAACAATTACCATACAGCAATGAAGTCAATCAGAATTCAAAATAACCTTAGCCTGCACTAAGAATCCTTGGTGATTGATTATAACTACTACGTGTAGAACTGCCCAACCATACTTTCCAAATACTTGCACATTTATGGCTTTGTGCTCCATTTTAGGAAATTCGTAAATGCCATGGAGACAAAGTCAAATCTCGTAAAAGTGGTCCCACTTCCCACACTCATATAGGTAAATATAGAAAGGTGCACTTGTACAATATGCACTCTCCTTTAAGGACAAAGATTTAATAATGGAACAATTCTCACCCTACTCTTGTTCTCCATATATGTGTGCACAACCTTGATATAGCATGAAGATCAAGGTCTACATCCTTAAGTGCATCTGTGACTATAAATTCAAGGATGAATTACACACGGCACCCCTGAGATTTACTGTAAACTACACACGGCTCTGCCTAAGTATTTTTATTACACTAAACTACACATTTCCATTTTTCTATTAACAGAGTTAACAAAATTAATGAAAAGACAGTCATACCCCTGATAAACAAGTCAATTTACCCCTCAACTTCACTTTAACACACCCGCCACATTGGCCGACATCAAACAAGGTCGATTTCAAATTCGAGGTAATAGCCAATTACCCGGCGATGGCACAGAGCTTCGGCGACAACTCTACCGCCTTCAGCGACTGCAACAACGATCAGTCCGGCGAGTTCCCCACTGTCTCCTCCCAGAGCCGCCGGCTACTCATAGCTTGCACTGTCAAAAACTCAGACAATCTAATCGGCCAGCTCGTCGCCAGTCTCAAGTCTACCTCAATCGACGAGCAGAAGCAAGTCGCCATGGAAATCAGGCTACTGGTAAATAACAAGCCCAAAAACCGAGTCAAAATCACCCGAGCCGGTGCCATCAGGCCATTAATCTTCGTTATCTCCTCGTCGGACAACCAATTGCAAGAGTACGAAGTTACGGCAATTCTGAACTTGTCTCTGTGCGATGAGAATAAAGAGAATATTGTGTTATCCGGAGCGATAAAGCCACTCTTACACGCTCTTAAGAGTGGCACGTCAACGGCCAAAGAGAACGCCGCGTGTGCCTTACTGAGATTGGTGCAGTCCGATAAGAACAAGGTCATGATCGGACGATTGGGAGCGATTCCGCCTCTGGTGAATCTGCTGAAGAGCGGTAACCTTTACTGCAAAAAGTACGCCTCCACCGTGCTTTACGCGGTGTGCTCAGTGAAGGAGAACAAGGTGAGGGCGATAAAGGCTGGGATCATGAAGTCGCTGGTGGAGCTGATGGCAGACTTGGGGTCGGGCATGCTGGACAAGTCGGCATTCTGTGCTCGTGTTGTTTTTTATGGGTACGGTGGTGTGGGGTTAGTGTCGTTTTTTAGGAGGGAAATTTCAGTGAGAGATATGCCAAGTGTCAGCCTTTGGCGGCGGTGGTGAGGCGTTGGCGGCAATAGCGGGGCGTTGACGACAGTGGCTAAGCATTGAATTATAAGGAAGAAGAGGAATAAGGCATTTTGAAAATATCATAATAATTGAAAGGTGCCCTAACTTTTCTTGACGGTTCTCTAACGGAAGTGGGCTTTATGTAAGACAGTGACAACCACAGGGAGCGGAGAGTAATAAAAATATTTAGGCGGAGCTGTGTGTAGTTTAGGGCAAACCTCAGGGGTGTCATGTGTAATTTATCCTAAATTCAAACTATTTTTTCTTTGAACTGGAAAACTATAAGTTACTCTATTATCTAACTGGTTTCCGCATGCATGTTACATCTCTCATTCATGAGCTTTAAACCCATCTCCGTGGAAGTCACCAAATTACATCCCTGCCTAGGCCTTACATAAAGTGACCCGCCAAAGTACATAAAACTTTTTATACGTAATAGTGTTCTCCACATTGCTATGTCTTACCGATCGAAAAAGTTAAACATAGCTATATCTTAGACTTATGTCTCAACTTCCCATTGTATAACATACATGTATACTCTTCATAATGCCGCCTCATTAATGTTGCACACAAAGATTTGCATGCATTGGCTTTGGCAATAGAGGAATTTCTATCAAAAAATATTTATGCCATTTTGTGTCCTTTATTATTATTTCCAAAGCAATAAATTCAAATTACGTAGTAAAATGCTGAAAAAAATTTGTTTTTTTAGAACCCCAAGAAATGGCTCCTCCACCCATGTTAAAATTCAACCACTTGTGGATTTTGTTTTATCAGAATTTGTAATCAAGTTTGCATCTGTATTCCCTCCTAGTATGACAAATGATTTTTTTGCAAGTTACTTAATGCAAACTCCGTTGTGCCCATTAGGTACTTAAGCACCCTAAATATTGCATTTCAATGAACTTTCCTAGGGTTACGATTGAACCTACTCAAAACACTAACCGTAAAGGCTATATCTAGTCAATATACAGTGCATGAGATACAACAAACTGCAAATAACACTCGAAAACTCTAGTTGTGAGACACACTTCCCTTCATTTTCTTTAAATTTTTTGATAAAAGGTTTATACAGGATGAAAACTGGTGTACAATCCTCATGCATAGAATTATTTTCTAATATTTTCTCAATTAAGGAGAGTGTGATAAAGAAATAAAATTCGAGGATCTAAAAAATTTTATAGCCAAAATATTATTGGCTTCTGGGATGCCGCTGTTAACCACCGAATGGCAAGTGCTTTTCCTTGTGTGGATCCTATTTCAATGGAAACTTGATGAATCGATCCACATACACGTCTTGCTCTTACTGCTATATCGAGAATTACTCCACGTATTGCTTGACGTAAAACAAATAGAGGATTTGTTTCCACGGTCAAACTACCAAAATAGAATGGGCTAGAAATCCGAGCTCTAAAGGATTCATTTTCTATTGAAAAGCTGGGACTTTGCAGTTCTTATAGATCTAATTCATTGAAATTCCATCCAATAAAACGGAAGAATTATAAATCTCCAAAATAATAGATAAAAATATTGTAAATAGATTCTTATTTGTACATATGGTACTTCTTCGAACTTGGAACGAGCATGAAGAAATTAACGATATTTCTTTAACTTTTGAGTTGTTCTGCCGGATTGGTCGCTCGAGATCTTTGTTTTCTAGCCGGACTCGATGAAAAAAATTGGGATCAGTACCAAAGATTAACATAATATCAACGTACAAATATATTATAACACCACTTTTGTTTCTCAAACTTAGAATAAACGCATGTAACACATTTACTTATTCTAAATTCTCAGACAACAACTTTGTCAAGTTTCTCGTGCTAGTGCTTAAGAGCTTGTTAAGGCCATATAAAGATTTGATGAACTTATTACAAACTTTATTCTTCTAGCTCTTTAGTACAAAACCTTCCGGTTATTCCACGTATAGTTCCTCCTCTAAAACACCATTTAGAAAAAGCAGTTTTGACATTGATTAGGTGTATAACCAGTTTGCTAGTTGAGCCAAAACCAAATAATAATTTTATAATACGGATCCTATAATACATGTGTCAAAACGGCTAATCCCTTCCCATTGTTTAAAATCTTTGGCCATAAGTCTTGCTTTATATTTATCAATGGATCCGTTAGGTTTAAGCTATTGTTGAAAAATTCATTTGCAGCCCATTAATTTTAACCCTGATGGTAAGTCAGTCAAAACCCAAGTCTGGTTTAACATTATAGCTTATTGCCATAGAGTAAAATCTCGAGAAGTTTTGACTTCTCGATGTATCAGAGGATCATGTTCTACGTTATACCTGCAAGAGGAATCATCTTCATTTTTATTTCCCTCAACCAAAAATTGGTGTAAATCATAGGACTTTTCAATCCTTACTATGTTACTTTTCCTTAGATCACCCACCACCTTCCCCCATTTCTTGAGTAGGGTGAACTTGATCCATAATGGATGTAACTTCATTTATATGTTTTTCAGATAAAGACTTCTCAAATAATTCTTGATCTCCAAATTTCAAATAATATTTTGGCTCACAGATTCCGTAGATTCTATGGTTAGGGATTTGTACGCCTTACTATGTTGAGCATAACTTATGAATACACATTTAATTGTTTTTTTGTCAATTTGGGTCTCTTAGGATCTGCTTAGACTAACCGATGCTCTACACTCCCACAAGCGTGACATTAGTAACTTCGTGAGGTATACCATTAAGTGTATAAGTAGCAGTCATAAGTGTTACCCCACAAGTTCTTAGACAAATCGGAAGTGAGCAATAATGCATTAGCCATTTCTTCTAAAATCCTACTTTTGCCCTGGGCCACACCAATCTATTGAGAACTACATAGAGCAGTAACTTGATGAATAATACCCAAGTTTCAAATGAATCATCAAAGGAGATATATTCACCTCCCCTATCCAATCGTAAGGTTTATCCAAAGCCTCATTCTTAGTCCTTAGAAGACATGTAAATGCATGACATGAGCAATCACCTATAAATTTCAAGAAGTATCTTTACACGGTCCTTGTAAGATGACCTTGCATTTCACATAAGTCTTAAGGCACTTATAAATAACATGTCCTAATTTAGAACATCGAACTTCAAAGAAATTATATATATTAGCTAGCATGCATTTTATACGGAAAGTACACTAACATTAACAAAATGTCCATTTTTTCTCCACATGCTTAAATTCATTTCTTCAATCGAATTTTTAGGCATAAATAAATATGCATACACGTATTGACGTAATTGGGGGTATAATAAAAATGTCCATATGATGCCTCATCCTTTCTACAGACCATGAGTGGATCCCCAAATTGAATATGCTATCACCTTTTCCTAATCCCAGCAATTCATGCGTCATCACAGCCTTTCTTTCTAGCATTAACTTTGCTTCAACTACCGCCGGAACTTCCTCCCATAGCCGCCATCGACGCCACAAAATCCTACCTGTGTTTCTGATACCCCCTGATTTCTCCTCCATGGAAAATTCTGGCGAGAAATCCGACCACAACAACAACGCCAGCCACCACTTATCATCGCCACCGGCAGTGGGTCCCACTGTTGACAAAGGTGCGGCGCTCAAAGTCAAACTCGGGGTTTCCATATCATCCGCCGCAACAGGCGGTGATAATAACTCGCCTACAGCGGCTATTAGTGGCAGTGACGATGAGAATCAGGAGCCCGTCAAAGCAGGTGTCGCTGGTGATTGGTTGGGGTAGTGCACTCGCCACTACCCCCAACTAGACCCACAGCCTACAGCCGTCGTAGATGGACCGTGGTGGGGTCCTTGCGAGCGTTGTTGTTTGGGCAGTTACGCCCTCGCACGAAGTGGTGATACTGGTTGCCGCCGGATTTATTATCATGGCAAACGCGATGCGTATACCAAAATAAAATTAATTGTACAAATGTTATTATAAAAAAATCACGTATACGAATTTATTATCATATTCAGTAAAATGAATCTTAAATTATAGAAAAATAAGTTAGTCAAACGTATCCAAACACAAGTCAATAAAATATTATTATCGTTTCAAACTTGGCATTTAATGTTTACTTTAACTCTATTTTTTATTAATTTTAATTTGTGAAAACTAAAAATAATTTTATAGGTAGTTACTTACCAGTTAAGATTCTTATTTTTTTTTAAAAAAAATTTCCAATAGAAAATCTGAAAGAACTGCATTTCATATATATAACCCGCGCGGGGGGGGGAGGAATCGAACTCGGGACCTCAAGGTCATTCATCGAGGCCCCTTGCCATTTGAAAGATTCTTATTTTGTGTCACTTTTTTTTAAAACAAATTGTAATACCCATTGTCATCATTGTAGGTTGGTAGTTATGTAATACCAAAAAGGTGTTACACCAAATTAAGTTTTTGCTTAATAAGTAGTATAGATAAACTAAATAAATTAGTAGTGTCGTAAAAAATGGAAGACCTTTTTGACCGAGCCTTTTAAGTCATAGGTTAGTGGTAGTTTTAACTTACCCACTTTCTCTTCTAATTTTTTTTCCACATGTGCATACAATCTCTCGAAAAACACTCTTCTTTCTTTTTTTATTTATTCTTTCTTAAAAAGCCACACACATTTATTTCACATATTATTTTGATTGTACAGATGCTCTAAGGTTCGAGAGGGATTTTTGCTGCATCAAAAATTCTTCAGTGATTATTGTATCTCTTGTGTGGATCGTCGTTAACCAAGTGTAGATTTTTTGGCGTATCTTCTTCAATATAAGCGCCTTTTTGCGTGCCTCAACCGAAATCCAGGTTATTCTAAACATGTTCTTTGATTAATATTTATTATTGAATTGGTTTATTGTGTTGATTGTGATTTGGCATAATTAGTTTGACAAAATCCTGTTTTTATATCTTAAAAATAACAATCCTAAAGAAGATACCTAGGATTATTTGTCGAACTATATTGCATAAAAAGATAAAGGGCTAATTACACCTATATCCCTGAGGTTAGGGAGTAATTACAGGCAAGGACAATAGTTTGGACAAATTACACTTATGTCCGTTGACCAAACGGAACCCTAAAAATCCTAACGGTTTTGATGAAAAGACTGTATTGCCCCTAAGTTGGAACCTTATTTTTTTTTCTAATGCCATTATTTCATTAAAAAAAAGACTTTACTTTACTCTTAAACCCCCACCCCCCCCCCCCAACCCCGACCCACCCCATCTGCATCCCCCTTCCCCGTCACCCACCCACCCCGTCTTCCTCCCCTTCCCTGGCGCCGCACCCCACCTGCCTCGTCCTTCCTCGTCACCCCGTCACTGCCCACCCCGTCTACCTCCCCCTTCCTCGTCACCGCCCACCACAAGCCACCGCGTGTAATCTCCTGCCGGTATCGAAACCTAACGCCGGCAACGTCACTCTTCCCCTTCATGTCTTCTCTCCTCCCCCACAGCAACCCACTCCCTCATTCCATGCCAGCAGCTCCATCGCCCCACGCCGCCGGTAGCTCCATCGCCCCACGCCGCCGATTTTGAAGCCCTAATTTGCAATTGCAGATTGAAACCCTAATTTGCAAATTAGGGTTTTGAAGCCCTAATTTGCAAATTTGGGGTTTAAAACCCTAATTGGCATATTGAGACCTTTGAGAAATGGCAGATTGAAACCCTAATTTGCAAATTAGGTTTTTGAAGCCCTAATTTGTAAATTAGGGTTTTGAAACCCTAATTGGCAGATTGAGAAATTAAAGATTGAAACCCTAATTTGTAAATTAAGGTTTTGAAACCCTAATGTTTAAATTAAGGCTTAAAATTTAAATTTAAATTTTTTAAAATATTCTGTATATAAAGGGGTAGTATCGTCATTTTCAAAATACGTATTGATGACATCATTAAAAAAGTACAATTTTTTGACGGAACCCTGACGGATGGACACGTCTAATACATTTTAAAAGTGTTTGGTCACGGAATGTTACATTTTAAAACTTTGTGTCCTTGACTGTAATTACCTCCTAACCTCAGGGACATATGTGTAATTAGCCCAAAGATAAAATGGCAATTGATAATTCTAGTTCTTGTAAACCTGAAAAGTTTTGCCAATTGGTTCCTTGTTGGAGAAATTTGGACATAGAATCATTTATGATTCTGGTCTGCCTGCAAATAGTAAGGTGGCAGCCATTATTGAGAATGGTTCTTTGCATATGCCTAATACCATATCAAAGGCCCTAAGAAGCTGGAATGAAGAATTGATTGTCACTGCTCCCCCTCAGGTGGATACTGATTAAATGGTGGAAAGTGCTGTGGTTTCCTGGCCACGTCCCAAGATGTGCAGTGATTTTATGGATGCTGTGCAAGGGTGGTCTAGAGAGAAAAGACAATCTGAAAGTATGGAATAGAACAATGGAAGAGACATGCTCTATGTGCAATACTGATAAGGAGACTATGAACCATTTGTTTACACAACGTGCATTTGTCAATATCCTTTGGAAGAAGGTATTCCAGAAATTGCAAATTAAGGTGCATATGCTAAACTGGCAGCACCTTCTCACTAAGGTTACCAGGAAGTTCAGGGGCAAAAGCTTCCATATTAGGCTATGTAAATTGGCTCCGGCAGTCACAATGTATACTATCTAGAATGAGAGAAACCTGAGACTATTTATACAAGGGCAAAGGACAGTGGAAGGGTGTTTTCAGGTTATTCAACATATGATAAAACATAGGGTGCTCAGCTGGAAGAAGGCCCTTACCAATAGTATTAACCAGAAGCTATGTCAAGCTTGGGAGTTATCAGATAGTATACTCATACCCTAAATATGATTTAGCTTAGACTGAGTTAATAGCAATTTGTTCTTAAAGGTGAAGCAGAAAGTTGGAGTGTAATTGTATAAAGAAATTTTGTTAGAGCTTTTATGGAATAAAATGAGTATTTTACCCAAAAAAAAACCTGAAAGTTTAATATCAAGAATTTGAAATGTTGGCATCAACAAATGAAATTTTGGCTTAAAACTTTAGGTCTTTAATCGATTATTCACAATGCCTTAGTTAAAAAAGGAAAAGAAAAAGTTGCTGAAAAAAGTGTTCAAGTGGTGGAACATGGTACTAGTAGGCCAATTTGATCATGACTTTGATGAAAAAGATTACCTATGTCATGGTAGAATTTTAAGTGCATTATCTTCTGTTATTTATAATATCTTTTGCACTAATAACTCCGCCGTTGAATTGTGGGAAGCATTAGAATTGAAAAATGGGTCTGAATATGTTGGTTTAAATAGACATTATTTGAGCAGTTTTTAGATTTTCAAATGGTGGATGGAAAACCTGTGCAAGATCAGTTAAAAACATTCTTTATCATCTAAAAGGAAAATGAATGAAGTTGATTGATTCTTTTGTCGTTGTTCCTGATTAAAGTTGGCACCTTCTTGATATGATTTTGCTAGGATGTTGAAACAAAAACCTGATGTTTCTCTTTAGATGAATTGTTAATGTCTCCAACTATTGAAGAAAAGCATCATGAAAAACAAAAGGAATTTTCAAATTCTAATTTTTAGGCTAAGGCTCACTTTGTTGAAAGTCTTCACATACCTAGCTCGGATAATTTTAAGAATCATGGCTGGAATAGGAACAACAACAATAAAAATAACAAGCGTAATAAGGATAAAGAAAGTGGACAAGATTACAATAGCAGTAAGCCAAACGGTAATGGTATTGGTCAAAGAAAGGTTGTTCCTTGCTGGTTGTGTGGGACGACAAATCATAAGGCCAAAAGTTATCGCCACAGGAAGGGTCAAGTTCCTAATCCCGATGGTCCTCTAGTTGCCCCTAGACCACAAGTCAATGTGGTGACTGCAGGGGACAACTCCTCAAACCCTGCTAACAAGTATTTTGTTAGTTGCCTAGAGTTGAACAATATTATTAACTAGATAGATTGGTTTATTGACTCGGGTGCCAATGTTCATGCATGCACTGGTAAAAATAAATTTCTTCTTATTATTAAGAATTAGGCACAAGAACCGTAAGCATGAGAAATAGGAGCTTGGCCAGGATATTAGGAGAAGAAAAAATAAAATTGAAGTTGTCTTCGGGGAAGTGTCTTTTAGAAGGAAAGGAGTCTTACATGTTCTATAAATTAGCGAGAATTTGATTAACACTACTTTGTTAGTTCAATGTGGATTTAAGGTTATTTTTTAATCTAATAAAGTTGTAATTACTAGGAGTGGTTACATTGTCGGTAAAAGATATTCAGTTAATTGTCTTTTTTTGTCTTAATATAATAAAGTGTGATGATTATAAGCATGCAAGTTCTGCTTCCTTGTCTATTTTTAATGTTGAATGTTCTGATACTACGGTAGGCTTGGACATGTTAATGTAAAAACGATTAAAAAGATGATAAACTTGGATTTAATTCCTAAGTCTAGTGTTAATACAAATGAAAAGTGGCAGATTTGCGTTCAAGCTAAACAAATTAAAAACATTTCGAGTCTATTGAAAATGATACTAGCTTGTTACAATTGGTTCATAGTGATACTTGAGATCTCAACAATGTTTTAACGCGTAGAGATAAAAGATATTTCATTACCTTTTATTGATGATTTTTCAAAGTTTTGTCACGTGTATTTAATTAATCAGAAAAGTGAATTGTTTGAGAAATTCAAAATTTATAAGGCACGTGTCAAATATCAAACGAAGAAGAAAATAAAGATCTTAAGGTCTGATAGGCGTGGTGAATTTGTACCTACTGAAATGGAAGTTTTGTGTGAAATGCATTCTATTATACATCAAAAGTCTCCACTTTATTCACATCAATCTAATGGAGTAGCAGAACGGAAAAACAGAACTTTGTTAGATATGGTTAATGTTATGTTAGCTAGTTTAGGTTTGCCTAATAATTTGTGGGGTGAAGCTTTATATTCTGCTTATCGCAAATTTGAACGGAGTTCCTTACAAGGAGTTTGACAAAATACCTTATGATTTTCTAAAAGGAAGAAAACCGTCTTTAAAATTTCGAATGTATCTATGTTTGACAAAGATTTTGGTTCCACCAACTAGGAAGAGAAAGTTGGGACATAAAAGTATTTTATTGTGTTTTATTCTGCTTTGGATGGTGTTAGTTATAGATTTTTGGTTATAAATTCAGATGTTTCTGACATTTCAAACAACACTATCATAAAATCTAGAGAAGTTACTTTATTTGGAAATACTTTTCCAATGAAAAGTAGATTTTTAAAATCTGTTGGTGAGTATTCTCGATTAGAATCTCAAGATTAGTCGGAAATTCGAAAAAGCAAAAGAGGAAGGATTGAAAAGGATTTTGGCGATGATTTTCATACATTTCTAAGAGAAAACGATCATAAATCCTATAGTGAAGCCTTAACCTCTTTAGATGATCCTTCTTGGAAAAGGGCGATAGATAGTGAAAGAATTCTATCTTGTCTAATCATACTTAGTTTCTTTCTGATCTTTCACCTAGTAGTAAGACAATTGGTTGTAAATGGATTTTTCAAAAGTAACTTAGAACTGATGGCACAATTGAAAATTTTTAAGCTAGGCTCGTAGCCAAAGGATTAATCAAAAGGAAGGAATAGATTGTGTTGATACTTACTCGCCTGTAACGCATACAACAACCATTAAGAACTTTGATATGAACATTTTAAGTTCTGTGAATGTGATTTTAGATATCAAGTTAATAAGGAATAATGATGGAATTTCTATGACATAATCACATTATGTGGAGCACTTGTTGAAAAAGTTTAATTATTCTGAAAAGGAACCTTGCTCTTATGGTCCTTTTGATCCGAACATTCGACTTAAGAAAAATGTGGGTGAACATTCGTCTCAGCATAACTATGCTCACATATTTGGATTTTTTTATGTATCTTTCTAACTGCACAAGACCTGATATATTATATGCAATTTGCTATTTGAGTAGATATACATGTAGCCTGAGTTCTTAACATTGGCATGCTATAAAAAGGATATTTAGATATCTTATAGGGACATGTAGATATACATGTAGCATGAGTTCTCAATTATACCCATATAGTTCTCATTCCCAAGTGTCATAATCCGGAGGAAATTTCCCAGTTTAGGCCCATCAGTCTTTGTAATGTGATCGTCAAAATTGCTTCCAAAATGTTAGCAAATCGTCTTAAGATCCTTCTTCCTAAATGCATTTCTGAGACTCAAAGTGCTTTTATCCCAGGGCGTTTAATCACTGATAATGTATTAGTGGCTTATGAAGTGAATCATTTTCTAAAATGTAAATCCTGGGGTAAACAAGGCCATATTGCATTAAAACTCGATATGAGCAAAGCTTACGATCGAGTAGAATGGCCGTTTATTGAAGGTATGATGGCAAAGATGGGGTTTTGTCCTAGGTGGATTTCGACTGTTATGAGAATTGTAAAAACAGTGTCCTATTCAGTCATTTTAAATGGCGAACAGTTTGGGTATTTCTTTCCTCAGCGGGGTCTCCGACAAGGAGATCCTTTGTCTCCTTATCTTTTTTTGATTTGTGCAGAAGGCTTCACATCAATGATTAAAGAAGCGGAGTCTAAAGGGAGTATTAGAGGGGTGGCAGTAGGAAGGAACAGTCCCAAGATCTCTCACCTCCTTTTCGCCGATGATAGCCTTCTCTTTTTCACTGCCACAAAGGAAGAGATTTGCGCTATAAAGGATATATTAAGGAGGTATGAGGTTGCTTCTGGACAGAAAATTAATCTCCAAAAATCTGCTATGGTTTTTAGTAAAAACACTCCAGAGCCTATACGGGAGGAACTACGTCAATTAATGGGTGTTCCAGTAGCTGCTGCACATGACAAATATTTAGGATTACCCTCGGTTGTTGGAAAATCCAAGAAAGAAATTTTTAGCAGTATACGTGAGAGAATATGGAACAGATTACAAGGTTGGTCATCCAAGTTCCTCTCTAAGGCTGGGAAAGAAGTCTTGCTGAAATCAGTGATCCAAGCCATTCCTACGTATGCCATGGGATGTTTTAAACTTCCAACGCAATTATGTGAAGAGCTAGAAGCTATGATGGCTAGTTTTTGGTGGGGTTCTCATGATAATAAAAAGAAGTTGCATTGGATGAGCTGGGATAGATTGTGCAGAAGGAAGGATCAAGGAGGCATGGGTTTCAGGAAATTGCGGGCTTTCAATCTAGCGCTACTTTCTAAACAGGTATGGCGTCTAGTGAACAATAAAGACTCTCTCCTTTTTCGTATACTAAGCTCTAAATACTTTCAAGATGGAGATATATTCAAAGCACAATTAGGGAATCGGCCTTCTTACACTTGGAGGAGTATTCTAGATTCGAGAAATGTCATTGAAGCAGGGACGAGATGGAGAGTCGGCAACGGAGAAAAAATCAAGATATGGCAAGATAGATGGTTACCACAGTTGTACACCTTCAAAGTTCAATCACCACAAAAAGACTTACCATCCACGGCTTATGTCTCAGAACTCATTGATTATCGAAGGAAGACATGGAAGGTTAATCTTATCTATCACATTTTTTGGCCGAATGAAGCTAAAATGATATTGGGTATACCACTTGGCAGATCTTTGAGGGAGGACAGATTGGTTTGGCATTTTTCGAAACAAGGTGTGTTCTCAGTGCGTAGTGCATATCGTCTTGTCATGGAAAGAGGATTGCTATATAAGGAAGATAAATGGGGTGTAGGTACCAGCAAAGAGGATAGTACAAAATGGAAGTTTATTTGGTCACTAAATATACCCAATAAGATCAAAATATTTTGTTGGCGTGCTTGTTCAGACATTCTTCCGACAGGTAACCGACTTATAAGCAAAAGGCTGAAAGTAACCAACATGTGTGCAGTATGCGGACTGGAAGGGGAATCATTGTATCATGTTCTTCGTCAGTGCAGTTTTGCCAGGAAAGTTTGGGCTCTGTGTTCTTTTAATCTCTATAAAGAAGTACCGGGATGTGACAGTATACTTTGGTGGTGGAAGGATGTAAGGGAGAGGGTAGATACGGAAGAATTTGAGGTATTTGTGACGCTTTGTTGGGGTCTTTGGAATAATAGGAATGTGTGTTTATTTGCAGGAGCACAACATGATGCTTTAGACCTGTATTCCTCCACCACTGATCTGCTGCGGCAATACAAAAATGCACAAATCAAGGTTCCGTACCCAAGTCTCATGACACCTATTAACTGGCAGACTCCTCTGGAGAATCGTTACAAGATTAATTTTGATGCAGCACTGTTTACAAAGGAATGCGCAATTGGTGTTGGAGTAGTGGTTCGAGGTAACAAAGGTAATTTTTATGCAGGTTTGTCGAAGAAAATAACGGGTTCACTGACACCAGAAAATGCAGAGGCACTGGCAGCTTCTGAAGCAGTGTTTTTTGGACTCGAATGTGGGTTTAGGGACGTAACCATTGAAGGCGATGCAGCAAATGTTATTTCAGCACTTCGGCATGAAGGCGAGAACTTATCAGAAATAGGCAATGTGATTGAAGAAGCTAAAGAGATGTGCAAGAATTTCCATCGAAGTGATTTTAGCCTTGTCAGGAGAACAGGAAATAGAGTAGCCCACAAATTGGCACAGTATGCTAGAACTCTTGATAATTATTGTGTATGGATGGAAGAGGCGCCGGAATTTGTAAAGTCTGCCATCCAAGATGATGTACCCCAAAACTTTTGAAATAAAATCGTTTCCCTATCAAAAAAGATATGTTATAGGGACAATAAATTATAGGATTCATAATTCTGGTTTCCTAGTGTTTTAGAAGGGTTTAGTGATGCCAATTGGATCACATACTCATATGAGACCAAGGCTACTAATGGTTATATTGTTCATCTTAGGAGGTGGTGCTATAGTTTGGAAGTCCACTAAGCAAACGGTTATATCCCGTTATACTATGGAAGCCGGTTTTATTGCCTTTGATTTGACTAGTACTGAGGCGGAATGGCTTAGAAGTTTATTAGTAGATATACCTTTACTGAGTGAGCCAATACCTACTTTTTCAATACATTACGATGATCAAGCTACAATTTCGAAAACCATAATTAAAAATTCTAATAAAAAAAGAAACATTTTAGAATTAGACATAATTCTGTAAAAGAATTAATGTCCCGAGGTGTAATAGCACTTGATTTTGTAAGGTCTGAAAAGAATTTAGCAGACCAATTTACGAATGGGTTAGCGAGCAGGCTAATTGCTGAATCATCGAGGGGAATGAGATTGAAGCCTATAAATTAGTCATTGAAGTGGATGCCTAATCTGCTATGATTGGAGATCCATGAATGAGGTTCAATAGGTAAAAATGAAGTTGTAAGTGACTAGGAGAGCACTAAATTTTCTTTATTGACGGGATTTTTCTAGTTCCATTTCTATTTCTTTGGCGATTGTGCTTATATTGTGACGGTTTAGAAAATGTTTTAACTCTAAATGAGACAAGGCAGAAATTTGTCACGGGTATTGTTCAAAAATCACCCTTGGACGACTCACCAATATAAATGTAGCAGTAGGTCACTGCTGTGGGAAGATAAGTTACTCTCTAAAGATACTCATGAAAAGATACTTGTTTATGGCTGTAGCACCCAAAAACTGACAGAACCAAATTGATCATGCATACTGTATGTGTGGTAAGTTAAAGTTTGAACAAAAGAGCTTATTTCAAGACTTAGATAGCGTTTGAAAACACTTCCAGTTTTGGTTTTCTGGTTCCAAAAAAATAAAAATCAGTTTATATTTTTTTTTTCACAAAAACAAATGGGTGTCTGATTACCCAGTTTTTATTTTGAGTTTTTTCTTTTGGGTGTTTGATTACCCAGCTTTTATTTTGAGTTTTTTCTTTGGAGGTGGTTTGCGGTGGCGATGGCGATGGTGGGGAGTGGGAGTGGCAGTGGTCGGCGGTGGCTATGGCGGTGGTGGTCTCAAAATAAAACTCAAAACTCCAAATGAGAGATTTCAAAAGCAGCCCTGTTTTAAAAACTGGTTTTCAAAACTGAAGAAAGAAAAAACAAAAACTGTGTGTCAAACGCGTTTATTTTCTCCAGTTCACAAAACTGGAGAAAAAACAGGAAAAAAAAGGGATTCAAATAGAGCCTTAGTTCACTATGGTTCTTCAAACGGAAAACCTACCAACACTAAGTGTAAGTTCAAGTTCAGAATACGCCTACACCAGATGCACAGTAAAAGCACTCAAACTATGTTATATATGTATTTTCTTTATTTAGTATTTTTGTGGGAGATTGTTGGATTACAAAAATAAAATAAGGTGAATTTAGTAATGTCCTACTTAAAGTGGAAGACCTTTTGACTAACTCTTCTAAGTCATGTGGTAGTTTTAACTACGTACTTTCTCTCTTAATTTTTTTCCGCATGTGCCTATAATCTTTCCACTATGTTTTTTTCAGTATGTTAAAAAAAAGAGATGTTACAAGAGAAGTGACGAGTCTGGATAAAAAGAAGAGAAGGCGAAAGAAACAAGTAGGACATTATTATCTCCAAAAATAATCTTCTTTCTTCTTTCATTCATTCTTTCTTCAAAAGCCACATACATATATTTCACATACTATTTTGAGTGTATGGATGCTCTAAGGTTCGACAGGGATTTTTGAAGTATAAAAACTCTTTCAATGGTGGTTGTATCTTTGGGATGAAATGCCGTTAACCAAGTGCATAGCGTATTTTCTTCAAGGAAAGAACATTTTTGCCTACCTCGACCAAATTCCAGGCTCTTCTAAACCTCTCTTTAATTAATATTTATTATTGAATTGATTTTTGTTGATTGCGATTTCTTTTTTTTTCTTTTATCTTATCTTAGAGATAACAATTACCGCTAGTCTTTGTTGTACTCAACGACTTTGTTCTGGTCAAACTTCAAACTCCAGCGTTTTCAAACTACAACATTTTCAACTTGCTTTCGAGTAAATCTTGAATAGGAACACGACCATATTAACAATTTTTAAGATGGATCTAATACAGAAAAGGACATAAAAATTTACTTATCTTTGAACATAAATTTTACGTTAAAGAGATTTGTTGCTAATCCCACCATTACAAAAGAGATGGAAAATTCCTGAATCGAATGCTACAGAGTCTTGTTACATTTTTTCAATAACAGGGTTACAGATATTCTCGAGCTCTTCCATTTTGTCGTGAAACTCGTGAGGTCCTGCAAGTTGGTTCCCGTCCAACCACTCCATCACCTGGCCAATGGAATCATGAATCTTCTTCTTGTCAACTCCAGAGAACTTGGAATCCTCGAATGTGTCTCTCATTTTGTATGCATAGTTCTCCAAGGCATTCTTTGCTTGAGACCTCTTTTTGTGCTCCTCATCCTCGGCCTTATACTTCTCAGCCTCCTGTATCATCTTTTTAATCTGTTCCTCGGATAATCTTCCGTCATAGTCGCTGATAGTGATCTTCTTCTTCTGACCAGTGGACCTTTCCTCCGCAGAGACCCTCAATATACCATTTGCATCAATCTCAAAACAGACATTGAACTTCACAGAACCTTTTGGAGCTGGTGGAATGCCAGTAATTTCAAACTTACCTAAAAAGTTGTTGTCTTTGGTTCGCGCTCTTTCACCTTGGTAAACTGGAAAAGCCGCTGCCTCCTGGTTGTCACGTTTCGTAACAAACTCCTTCTCCTTCTTGGTGGGAATTCTGGTATTCCTTGGAATGACAATACTCATATCATCTTCCCTGATCTCTAAGCCAAGAGAGAGAGGCGTGACATCCAAAAGCGACAGGTCATGAAACCTCCCATCTAAAATAGCAGCTTTAATGGCAGCACCATAGGCAACAGCCTCATCCTGGTTAATGCTCTTGCAAAGCTCCTTTCCTGAGAAGAAATCTTGTAGCATTTGCTGCACCTTGGGAATTCTAGTAGAACCTCCAACAATGACCACATCATCGACACTGCTCTTGTCCATCTTAGCATCTCTCAAACAATTTTCAACCGGTTCCATGCACTCTCTAAAAAGATCCATGTTAAGCTCCTCGAATCTGGCACGGGTAAGGGTCATCTGGAAATCAATACCCTCAACCAAGCTGTCAACTGAAACTGTGGTCTCTGTAGTAGTTGAGAGAATCCTCTTAGTCCTCTCACAAGCAGTCCTTAACCTCCTAAGAGCTCTCTGATCTTTGCTAATGTCCTTCTTGAATTTCCTCTTAAATTCCTTCATAAAGTGGTTCACCATTCTATTATCAAAGTCCTCCCCTCCAAGGTGAGTGATGCCAGCAGTGGTCTTCACTTCAATAATACCTTCTTCAATAGTGAGGAGAGATACATCAAAAGTACCGCCACCAAGATCGAAAACAAGCACATTCTTTGCACCAACAATAGATTCCTTTAGGAGAAAACCATAAGCAATTGCAGCAGCGGTAGGCTCGTTGATAATGCGTGTCACATTGAGGCCTGCAATAGCTCCAGCATCCTTTGTAGCCTGGCGCTGAGAATCAGTGAAATAGGCAGGGACAGTCACAACAGCATTCTTTATATTTGATCCGAGGAAAACTTCAGCAGTCTCACGCATCTTAACGAGGACCATGGAAGAGACCTCCTCAGGCGCAACTTGCTTCTCTTCGCCTTTGTATGTGATGGCAATTATGGGCTTGTCATCAGCGCCAGGAATGACTTTGAATGGCCAGAGCTTAACGTCGCTCTGCACCGACGTATCACTAAATCGCCTACCAATCAATCGCTTGGCATCTGTTAAAACAAGCAAAAAAATGAAAACTATATAAAGGAAGGATGTTGTATAACCATTGTGGATTAGTTGTCAGGGAAGATATAATTATGCAAGGTTACGTATAAAGCATCAAGACTTATACTCCTCTGTGGCAACATTATTATACTCTAGGGAATGTAATAGTGGGCTATTCCTCATGAGCAGAACATAAAAAAGAACCGGCACAAAAGGAAAATGCTCTCTTTATGAAAAAGATGTATTTGTAAATAACGCATTTTGAGTTCAACTCCATTTCTGAATGAACATAGATCGAAATACTCAGAGTCAGGTCACATTAGCAAAACATCTAATATGACCCCAAATGACATCATAAAACATACATTAGCCCATCAAAAGTTTGTATTTGCTTTTAGAGTGCAATAACATATCCTAACTTGTATGTAATTGTTTGATGTACTTAAACGTTTACCGCTTGAACATACCACTTAAAAGAACAAGATTGACGTATACATAGCGTTTACAACTCACCAAAGATAGTGTTGGTTGGGTTCATGGCATCCTGGTTCTTGGCAGCATCGCCGATTAGACGCTGGGTATCGGTGAAAGCAACACATGATGGTGTCGTCCTGTTCCCTTGATCGTTGACGATGATCTCAACACGGTTGTGTAGCCACACCCCCACACAAGAGTAGGTCGTTCCTAGATCGATTCCAATTGCTGGACCTTGATCACCTGTCCTTGCCATTCTAAAACTACGTATATTCCGTTTGCTATAAATCCAAATAATTTGGAATAGAACCACACCTTCTCGCACAAAACAATGAAATTGAAATACAACAATATTACGTTACAAAAATAAATAGGAACAATCTCACCAAGCTATAGAATCAAGCCGAAATTTTGGCTTAAAAGATTGTTTCGCATCCCCGGAACTTGTGGTTCGATGCGATGGCTTCACGACACCCAACCTCTAGAATTAGTCTATAGTATCAACTCTGTTTGCACGCACTTACAGCAGAGTCTCACGAACAAACTTTCATCTTCCACGACTTACACAATATCACAATAAAGTATCAAAATATCGTAACAGAAATTTGGACTGACAATGGAGAGAAGTGTGTCTCGATCGGACGGGGAAAAATGAGTGTTTTTTGTGTTGGGCGAAACTCATATATAAAGGGGAGAGAGGATAAATCTTCATGGTGAAGAAAACTTAAGGGTGAAGTATGCTTAGAGCCAAAGGATGACTCTTCCACCGGAAGGAGGAAAAACAAAAGCAAGTATATTTGTGTGCAAATGTTTCAAGTCACAAGTTTCTTTTAAGAACAGAAGAGGGTAGTAGATCTTGTGTGCAAAGTAGCTCTCAGTATATTTGGTCAGCTGTTGACATGAGACTAGACGATTACTGAATAGATCTTTTAGGTCTTAATCAATGACAAAAAACCCATATATCAATCTCTATGAACTACAAAACCACGGTTTATCCTCTCTTTCTCCTGCCATCTCTCTATCTTGACAAGTAAAAAAATCTTTGTATGGTACATAATGTACCCTGGAGATATCCTATTTCTGCTATGATCCCCACCCCCACCCCCCAAAACAAAATTTTGAATCACAAGACCTTAGCACAAGAGAAGAAACGTAAAAAGTTCTAAAGGAAGCCAAAACTTTAGATTGACCTCATCACCCAAATCAAGCGCTGCGATTTCAACTAATTACTGATACTTAAGCATGGATGAACATATAAACCATTAACGATGAGAGAGTTAGCGGGGAAACTTATGTAGCGTTTGACTGGGTTTGCAGATTGCTTCTTTTTTTTTTTGGAAAACTGGAGACTTTTGATTTTTTTTCACCAGTTTAAAAAAAACTGTTGGACGTTTGACAAAGTTTTGATTTTAAAAAAACTGAAAACCTAAAGCGATTGAGAGGACAGTTCTTTGAGTTTTTATTTTATTTTATTTTATACATTCTCACATAATTAAACAAATATGTAAAAAATATGTAAAAACTCAAATAATCAACAATAACAATTCAAATATAATATACGTCTTACAAATTTCAATGATTGAAATGGATACATTTCGCAAATCTCATACTTTCTTACATCCATTAGGCCAATAATCAAGTGATATTAAACGAATCTAAAAAATAAATCAACCTCTTCTATCTCAAATCTTTCTAGCAATGTGGTCTCTAGCTACCCTCATTCTCTGTTGTTGTTGAAGATTACTTATATCCATCAGGATTTGGTCTTGTGAACTGGTCTAAGTGCCTTTAACAATCACATCTTTCCTTGCAAAATCCTGAATAACCAACAAAGATGACCAGTAACCATCACTCCACATATTGTAATGAAATTAACATAATGAAACTATGGGGATAACATGACAATTCAAGATCAGAGATGGACCACATATATACATGATTGAGCCTTCTGGCATTTCTGATGTGCGTTAAATTGCCCTAGATTAACGCAGTGCTTTTGCAATCAGTTTTACTTGAACACTTTCTACTCACCTGAGGAGGAGGACAGGAGGAGGACAGTGGTTTTGGTCTTTGTAAGTCCACTGGGATTGTTCACCCTGTCAAAAAATCTGGTCATTAAAATAGAAGCAATCCTAACAGGTATAAAGCTCAAATTTGTCCAGTTGTATGAAAAACAGGGTATCCTCCATTCAGCAAACCGTGTCTAAGCGAAAATTGACTGACCAAAGTTCACAAACAGATGGTACGTCATTCAAATTCAGTAATACAGATCCGCAATAACCCGACCAAGCAGCAACTAACCCAGACTTTTTCCAACTATCCCGGAAGAAACAAAAGGAATTACGTTTCTAGATCAGGTAAGCTAATGTTTTCAAACAAAACAAAACAACGATTATCGATTCCAACAATAAATCACGACTAAAGTAGTGGTAGATCTGGGAGATGGAGGCGGTGGACAGAAGACACACCCGGCACAGTGGTAGATCTGCCAGAGAAAGGAGGTGGAGGCGGCGGCGGGGTTGCGAGATGGAGGCGGATTAACTGCGCATAGAGAGATGGCTTACCGTCGGTTGGAGAGAATTAAAATGCGACTGAAAAGGTACGCGAAAAGAGGAACCATTCCTTTGCAAGTTGTAGCTGCGCCAGAGAAAGGAGATGGAGGCAGTGGCCGGTGGCCGGTGGCCGGTGTAGGCGATGGAGGCGGTGGGCTGTGGAGCTGTGATAGAGAATGGGAATGGAGTTGAGCAGCGGCTGGAGTTAAGCAGACGAGAGAAAAAAAGAAAGCCACCCTTAATTTTTAGATGGCTTGTATACTATTGAAACAAAAATCACTATCTTTTGTTGCTGGTGAGGCTGGTGAGGCTCGAAGCCTCGACCTCAGGCCTCTCCAAAACGCGTGAAAACGAGTTCTCAAAACTAGAAAAAAAACTAGAAATCTGGGTTTTTGAAAATGGGCTAAGATTTTACGAACTCTTGGCAATTTTCGAAAAACTAAAATTGAATCAAACATAAAAAAAAAAAGTTGGACTTTTCAAAACTTTGCAAACCTCGTTAATTTTCTTCCAAAAGCATACATATATATTTTACATACTATATTGAGTGTACGGATGCTCTGAGGTTCAAGATAGATTTTTGCTTGTACCAAAACTCTTTCGGTGGTTGTTGTATTTTTTGAGTGAAACCTCGTTAATCAAGTACAGCTGTTGGGGCGTAACTTCTTCAAGGGAAGCACGTCTTTGCGTGACTCAACCAAATTTCAGGCTCTCCTAAACCTTTTCTTTAAGTATTATATTATTCATTATTGTATTGTTGATTGTGATTTGGCATAATTATTTGGACAAAATCATGTTTTTATATATTAGTTACAACAATCTTGAAGAAGATACCTAGAATTATTTATTGAACTAATTTGTTAAAAAAAAGAGAAGAGTCGATAACTCGAGTTCTTGTAAACCTGAATGGAAGATTGTGCTACAGTGAAAATTTGATGAAGTTTTCAAGCTTCGATCAAAGACTATTTTTTTAGTCCACAGCAGATTTCGATGGGTCGAATATAATTGGTGGACTTGTTCTTGGCTAGTCAGTTTTCTCTGTTTAAGTTTAGGGCAAATCCCAAAACTGTACTATCAAGTTTATATTTTGTACAACTTTAGTACTCAACTTTGAAGATGTGCCAACGAAGTACTTAATTTTGAAAAAATGTACCAATTCAGTACCTCGGCTGACGAACAACAGATGCCACTAAAAAACCAGAAGGGTACGATTGTCATTATGGAAAAAAGAAAAAGGACATAAATCATGTCTATGTTCGCACGTGAGCCGTCCTTTTTTACATTTTTGGATCCAGTGCATATTGATTATTCTTATCCTCTCTCTCTCTCTCTCTCTCTCTCGTAGACCCATCACCCACACTCTCTCTCTCTCTCTCTCTCTCTCATACACACACACACACACAAACTCATCACCCATTTTCTTTCTCTTTTTTTCTTCTTCTTCTCTCTCTCCCCTTCTTTTTCTTTCTCTCTCTTACACATGCAGACCTATCACCCACTCTCTCTCTCTCTTTTTCTTTTGCTTCTCTCTCTCTCTCACTCCCTCTGTCTCTCTCTCATCACCCACTTTCACTCTTTCTTTTTCTTTTTCTTCCTCTTATTCTCTCTCTCTCTCTATCTCTCCTTCTTTTTCTTTCTTTCTCTCTCTCTCTTTTTTCTTCTTCTTCTTCCTCTCTCTGTCTTTCTCTCTCTCTCTCTCATGCAAACCCATCACCTATTTTTTCTCTCTCTTTTCCTCTTCTTCTCTCTCTCTTTGCTACACACTGTACACCGCCACCGACCGCTGAGGCTGGAACCCACAATCAGGAACCTAACGCCCATAATCACGATTCTACCACCGGCGTCACTAGCGATCTCACGCCATGCTTGAATGTATGTGATATGAGACAGATTTGGACACATTGCGTGAGTAGATGATGACATTGGTCTTTGGTTTTGGGTACTTATATAGATTCAAATACATGTAAAAATTAACCAGAATTGTGAATCTATTAACAAAATTTAAAACTCTATTGACTTTCTTCGTTGTTGGCGATCTGTGTGTGTGTGTGTGTGTGTGAGAGAGAGAGAGAGAGAGAGAGAGAGAGAGAGAAAGACTGTCAAAAAGACGGTTCCGGGCCAGTGGACAGGTTTTATGTCCTTTTCTTTTTAATAATGGTAGTCTTACACCTCTGACTTTCTAACGGCATCAGTCGTGCATCAGCTGAGGTACTGATTTGATACTTTTTTAAAAGTTTGTTACTTATTTGGCGCACCTTCAAAGTTGGGTACTAAAGTTGTATAAAATATAAAATTGATTGTACAATTTTGGAATTTGCTTAAGTTTAACCTTTCGGAAGTATGTCTTAGTTATATTCTCTACTTTCTAGGGTATTGATTCTGATTTGTTGTATGCAAGAGATTGTCATTCATTCTTTTTTGCATTCTTGCATATTCTAAAATCACTTTAGTGTTCTCCCTTTTATGGGTTTGAATGAAGTTTTTGTTCCATAGCAAACCATAAATATGCTTCTTTTTTTGTGCCAGTATTTTGGAGGATGCATCTATTGATAAAAAATGTGTATTAAGTTTCAATTGAGATTTCATGAAGAATTGAGTTGGCTATGGATGCATAATTGGTTTTCTGTTTGCCTATTGTTGGTATCTAATGGATCGTTGACATGTTAACTGTGTCATAATGCTTTCAGGATGACATGATCACCTAACCGAGATTTAGTAGGCAATTGATGACCACTAACTTGTTTCTTTGTATATGTTTGTCGAGTTGGAAACTTTTAAGCCGTGTTTAGCTGCGCATTTAATATATGTTTCTTTTACGATTCCAGTTTTAGGGTTCGTTTGACAAAAAAAAAAAATTAGTTTTCAGTTTTTAAAGAGCAGTTTCTTAAAGAGCAGCTTAATTTTTTTTTTATAAAAACAAGTGGGTGTTTGATAACCCCTTTTTTTTTTTGTTTTTTTTTTTTTTGGTGTTTGGTAACCCTTTTTATTTTGACTTTTTTTTTTTGGTGGTTTGCGGTACCGGTGGTGGGGCATAGCGGTGGTCGACGATGGTGGTGGTGGTGGCTGGCTGCCAGCAGTCACCGGCGGCCAGAGGTGGCTGCCGGCAGCCTCCGGCGGTGGTTGCCTGAGGGGGCTGTCGGCGGTGGGAGGGTGGTGGTGGTGGTTTCAAAAAAAAAAACCAAAAGTGAAAAAAAAACCAGTTTTTGGAGTTTTTTTTTTTACTCTTCAGTTTAAAAACTGGTTTTTTAAATTGAAAAAAAAATGGTTACCAAACGCTCCTTTTTTCAGTTTTTAAAACTGAAAAAAAAAAAAAAGAGCAAATTTTTTTTTGTCAAACCTAGCCTTAATGTTCTTGCCCTCTCTTGCTGTTTGTAACTGTGCCAAAATAGGACCGTTAAGAATTCAAAGTGAGATTGTTAGTTAGACAGGAGTGCAATTACTTTAGAGTAACTTCTATGTGAAAGAAGTCAGCTGGACAACTAAATGATCTTTAATTTTTAGTTTATCTACAATTGGCACAACCTTTTTACCCTACATAATTTGATTTATCTCACATATACAAAACTAAAGTAGACTTTTCCTCCAATGTTGTATTCCATCAACTTCCACTTTTAGTCTAAGATGATGAAAGGTTGCTTTGTTCTTGAACCTATTCTTGAGTTTGGGAGCTATCTCTTATGAGACTTTTTGCTCAAAGAGGGCAAATTTCGTGATTTTGTTTGTATTCCAACTCGATTATGGTTAATGCTATGTTAGTTAATAGTTTTGTGGCGTGAAGGTTTATATTTTGCCCGTCACATATTGAACAAAGTTCTCTACAAGGATTTTGAAAAATAACTTATGAGTTTTTAAAAGGAAGAAAACCTTCTTTAAAAAAAATTGAGTGTGGGGGTGTCTGATCAAGGTTTTGGTTCCTCCAACTATAGGAAGAAAAGTTAGAACCTAAGCAATGGCAAGAAAAGTTTGATAAAGTAATTCTTTCTGGTGGGTTTGTTAAAATTGATTCCAATAAATGTGTGTATGTGAAAACCTATGAGTATGCTTGCGTTATTCTTTGTTTATATGTTGACTGACATTCTTATCTTTGGTACCGATATGCATGTCATTAGAAAGACAAAGGAATTCTTGTCTAAGAACTTTGATATGAAAGATTTAGGTTCTGCGAGTATGATTTTAGGTATCAAATTGATGAGGGATAATGATGACATTACGTGGAGTACTTGCTTAAAATTTTTAATTATTTTGGAATGGAACATTTTATGTTCCTTTTGATCCAAACATTCGACTAAAGAAAAATGTAGGTGAAGTGTGTCCCAACATAAGTACGCTTAGATAATTGGATCTTTGATGTATCTTTCTAACTGTACAACACTTGATATATCATATCCACCTTTCTATTTGAGTAGATATGCATGTAGCTCGAGTTCTCAACATTGGCATACTATAGAAAGGATATTTAAATATCTTTGAGGGACAATAAATTATGGAATTCTTTATTCTAGTTTCCTCAGTAATTTAGAAGGTTTAGTGATGCCAATAGAATCACAGATTCAGACTATACCAAGGTTGCTAGTGGTTATGTGTTCACCTTAAGAGGTGGTGCTATAGCTTGGAAGTCCATTAAGCGAACTATCATATCTCGTTCTACTAAGCAAGCAGACTTTATCGCCTTAGATTTGACTAGTACAGAGGCGGAATGGCTTAGAAGTTTATTAATAGATATTCTTTTGTTTAGTAAGCAAATGCCCGCTGTTTCGATACATTGCGATAACAAGCTACAATCTTGAAAGCAAAACGTAAAAATTCTAATGAAAAAAAGAAAAAGAAAAAAGGAGACATCTTGGAATCAGACATAATTCTGTAAAAGAATTGTTGTCCCGAGGTGTGATAGCCCTTGATTTTGCAAGGTCCGAAAAGAATTTAGCAGACTCATTTATAAAAAGGTTAGCGCGTGGGCTAATCGTTGAGTCATCGAGGGGAGTGGGACTAAAGCCTATAAGTTAGTTACCGCAGTGGACACCGAAACTTCTGTGATTAGAGATCCCATGAATGAGGTTCAATAGGTAAAAATGAAGCTGTAGGGTGACTAAAAAGGTTAGCGCGTGGGCTAATCGTTGAGTCATCGAGGGGAGTGGGACTAAAGCCTATAAGTTAGTTACCGCAGTGGACACCGAAACTTCTGTGATTAGAGATCCCATGAATGAGGTTCAATAGGTAAAAATGAAGCTGTAGGGTGACTACGATAGTGCTAAGTTTTCTCTATTAAGGGGATTCCCCTAGTTCGATTCCTATGGTAATAGTGCTCATATTGTGACGGTTTAGGAAGAGTTTTAACTCTGAAAGAGGCCAAGGCAGAAATCTGTAGGGTGTTGGTCACAAATCACCCTTGGAGGACTCACCTATTTGAGTGTGGCAGTAGATCGCTGATGTGGGAAGATAGACTATTCTCTAAAGACACTCATGAAGAGATACATGTGCATGGACGTAACGCACAAAAACGGACGGATCAAATTGATCATCCGTACTCTGTGTGTGGTAAGTTGAAGTTTGAACAAAAGAGCCTAGTTCAAGACTTTAGTTCACTACGGTTCTTTTAATAAAAACTCACTAGCACTAAGGTTCAAGTCCAGAAGACACGTACACCAAATGCACAGTAAAAGCACTCAAACTATATTACATATATTTTTTTCTTTGTTTTATTTTTTGTGGGGGATTGTTGGATTATAAAAACAAAATAAATAAATTTAGTAATGTCCTCAATTAAGTGAAAGACTTTTGACTAAGTCTTCTAAGTCATGGGTTAATGGCAGTTTTAACTATCCACGTTCTCTCCAATTTTTTCTCCACATGTACCTATAATCTCTCCACTATATTTTTTTTGGAAAAAAGAGTTATTACAAGAGAAGTCTGAAGTCTGAAAAAAGAAGTGAGAAGGCAGAAGGCAGAAGGCAGAAGGGAAAAAGCAAGACTTCAATCTCCACAAAAGCACTTTTTTTTATTCTTTCATCTTTCATTTATTCTTTCTCTCAAAAGCATACACATATATTTTACATATCATTTTAAGCGTACGGATGCTGTAAGGTTCTAGAGGGATTTTTGCTTTCAAAACTCCTTCAGTGATTGTTGTATCTTTAGGGTGGAACGCCATTTATCAAGTGCAGATGTTGAGGCGTATCTTCTTCAAGAGAAGCGCATTTTTGCGTGCCTCAACCTAATTTCAGGCTGTTTTAAACCTTTTATTTTATTATTATATTATTTATTATTGAATTGATTTATTGTTGATTGTGATTTGGCATAATTTTGGCAAATCCCGTTTTTATATATTAGTTATAACAACTTGTACCCTTTTTCTCAATACCGTATGCAGCAGCAGTAGGCTCTCATTGATGATCCGCAGCACATCCGAGGCCAGCCAACTCCAGCATCCTCTGGCACTGAAAGTCTTTGAAGTAATCTCACGAGTCTTAAGGCGGACCATGGAAGAGATCTCCTCGGTGGGAAGTTGTTTCTCCTTACCTTTGTAGTTGACCACTATCTTGGGCTTGTCATTGGCACCAAGAACTACTTCAAAAGGCCACAGCTTCATGTCACTTTATATGGATTGATAGCTGAATCTCCTACCCTGTCAATCGCCTTGCATCTGTTAAAAAAATAAAAGCCCGTATGCTAGCTATTTGACGGTTGACCCTAATACATATTGTGAAAACTAAATAAGGACATTTCCTCGGTCTAGCAAATCGTAATTCTTATTCTTCAGGTGTATTGGTAGAGATTTTGACAGAATTAGAACATAGTAAGATACTAAAGCCAGTAGTGAAAACAAAAGGGAAAAAAGAGTCACCCATGTAGTAGCGAACTTTGGCATACTTCCTGAATTACTACTTGTATAATGGATGTAAGTCTCATATATACCTCAAATGGCTCTCTTTGGCCAAAGCAGTGAATTTGATGAAATCATCAGAAAACATGGATCCTATCCAGAGGGCCTTACTGATTTATTTTGTGTTAATAAATTGGGTCAATGGCCCCATTACCTGCCTCCTTACAGATAATGTGTATTTGTTAGACTAGATTATTACAGTTAATTAGAGGATATTTATCTCCTAAGTGTTTGAGATAAATATAGTCTTTATCTTCTAAGTGTTTGAGGTAAATGTAGGTCCCTTAACACACCTAGAGGGGGGGTTTTTTTTGGGGGGGGGGGGGGAGTGTGAATAGGTGTTTACAAGTTTGAGCAGAAATTTAAAAACTAAATTTACAAAGTAATGACAAGAACAATAAATATAAATCAACACAGAGATTTATACTGGTTCGGCCCCACCAGCCTACGTCCAGTCCCCGAGCACTCCACACAAGGGAGACATACTCGAGCCTTTCACTAACCAGCTAGCTTAGGGTGCTAGTTCAAACCACAGTACAGATTCTGAAACCCTTCCAAGGTTTCCAACTATTACAAATGAAAAATAATTTACAATTGAGATGCAAGAACAAAACTCCTTCTTGAGTAGATATTACAATGAATACAACAAGGCTAAGCTTTCTTAGACGGGAAGATCTATAATCTTTCAAGAACTAAACCAAGAAGCTTGCTTTTCAAATTCTCAAAGTATGAACTCACTCAAAAAAAATCGATGAAAGTGTGAAATAAGATGAGAGAGATTTTTCAGAGATTAGCCAAGTTAGCAATAAATGCTCTCAAGACCCCTTTTTATACTTGAAGAGAAAAGAACCGTTAAAGAAGGGATAACACAAGATTTCCTTCGAATGAAAGATAAGTTGATTCGAATGAAAAACATCTTTGAAGAATTCAGTCGAAAGAATCTTAGTTTTCATTTGAATGAAAAGATAAGGCTCAGAGATGTTGAACTCACTGAAGGATTGATTCGAATGAAAATGAGTTTTCATTCGAATGAAACTTTACTTCGACTAAAAGGTTTTGCTTCGACTCAAAAGTTTGGCTTCGAGTAAAAAGTTTTGCTTCGACTCAAAAGTTTGGCTTCAACTAAAACGTTTTGTTTTGACCGAAAACTTTGTGAAAACTAGAATGAAAGAGACTTAAGGATTAATTCAAATGAAAAGTCTTTTGGGGTTTGTTCTTTACTTGAATTTTCTGGAGATCTTTAAGAAAGGCTTAGTTACAAAAGATAATTACACAAAAAATAAAGTATACTTCCAGCTTTGAATCTTCATCCTAGTCCACATCCATGTTCAACTTTAATTCCAAGTCCAAGTCCAAGTCCAAGCTTTGTCCAAGACAAGTTCTTTGTTTTTGTTTGATTAAGATTGATCCTGAAATATTATCTTAAGAACAGTATTAGATTAATGTTAGGAATAGTGGTGTTGGAATTATCAAAATCAGTCAAGTCAACAATCTTCCCCTTTTGATGATGACAACATTAATCTATCATAATATAATATACTCCCCCTGCATAAAATAATCTTCATAAACAAAACAACTAGCATGTGAACTGCTTTAAATATTTAGCAAAAAATTATAGTTCAATCATTAAAAATAATTACAATGTCTCCCCTTTTGTCAAATAAAAAAGAAGGACAGACAAGCGAAGCTAAAAAAAATAAACTATTATCTACGACGGGCACCCTGAGCCGAGGATGAAGGATCTGGCATTGGAGGAGCAACAGTAATGGGCACTTCAATAATTTCCACGACACGGGGAGAGCGCGGCATCGGAGGATTGTAGGGAAGAAGAGTGTTGAAGAACCATTCTTCACCTTCGGTGCCAGTGTGTCGGAAGGGAAAGATGTTCCGACAAGTGACCAGAAAACCATGCGCTTGATCGAATATCTGATACGCCAAGTAGCGGTTCTACTCTGTCAAGATGCTAGTAGTCAGATAGGCTTGACGACCGTGAGCTTGAAGGGTGACTTCCTATTGGTGGTGTAAGTCTTGTTGCATGCGGCTCAAGCTCTCCAAAATAGGAGTGTGGTTAAGAGGAAGAAAGGTGACGTTGGAAACAAGTTCATTTAGAAGGGTGTGAAAATCGATTTGGTTGGAGAGGAGCTGAGCGGAAGATTGGTGAATGGACTGTTGAAAGGAAGAAAGCTCGTTAAGGAGGGCGGTGTGATTGGCAGTGACAGAAGTGGCTAGTGTAGTTTGAGATTCAAGAAGAAGTTGAATGGAGGTGGGAAGACAAGAAAGCTGTTCAGAGATGTCGATGGTGTCAGAAGATAAAAAAAATCGTCAAAATTAAGGTTTGAAAAATCGGTGAGGAGACTGAAATAAGGGTCAAAAGGGTGAGGTGGAGTGGGTAGATGGGGTGCGGAAGAAGAAGGGTCAGTATGCTGACATGGTTTGGAAGAAAAAGGGTCAGTGGGCAGTGGTGGTAAGGAATGAGAAGGGTCAGTCTTTGGTGGTGGCAGGGAAAGAGAAGGATCAGTCTGCAGAGGTGGATGACAGGAAGGGGCAGGAGCAGGGAGGGACTCAGATGGGTGAGTCGACTCGGAAGGTGCGACACGCTCAAGAGAATGAGCATGAGTAACGGGATCAGTGCGAATGGTAAAACCCGCACGATGAAGAGAAGTCTCATCAAGGATGTGTGTGCTGAGAATAGACACACATTCCGAGACGAATGTCGAAAGGGGAACGTGAAAATACTCAAAAACTTTGGTCAGAAGTAGACCAAAAGGAAGATGGCCGGACGATTCTTTTTTCGAGCATCCATCACGAGTAAAATTATGCCCGCAATGTTTAATGGTGAGCCCCGAATGAAATGGGTCAGAAGGATAATATCAAGATAGGTAAAAGCGGCAAAAGAGCCAGAACGCCTCGAGAGATTGTAAGAAAGAATGAGGTGGAGGACGCAGTATAAGGGAGAAAGATCACTAAGGCTGGGTTTACGAGGTCGAGAAATGGATGGATTGTTAAGTAAGGTTTGAGTTTGATGAAGAGGGTTAAAAATGCTACTAGTGCACCGCATGTTTCTTGGAAAGACGATCAGGGAAGACTGGTTGGTGAAACCTAAGATTTGGGCCAACAAGGTGGCATCAAGGTGAATGTGGACCCCATTTACAGAGATTGTCAGAAAAGTGGAGGTTAAAGAGTTGAAAGTCATGTTGGAATAAAACATACGAACTAAACAAGGATAGTAAACAGATGGAGGAGAAAGAATGGATGGACACCTCATTCGTTCAAAAAGTGGTGTGATGCCAAGTTGTGCCATAAGATGGACGTCACTAGGGCGACCTGGCATGACCTCCCTACTGGCGAAGTTCGTATAGTAGTTTATTTGGTCCTCAGCAGAATCGAAAAAATGAGAGATATGAAGAATGTCGGTAGGGGAAGAATAGGGACATGTGGGCGGAGGACAGGTAGGTGGAGGTGCAGAAGAAGTGGAAGGGATAGAGGGAGGAGAAGCAGAAGAGGTGGAAGGAACAGAGGGAAGAGGAGGAGCAGAAGTACTTGAAGTAGATGAAGCTGGACGAGTACTGCGACGAGGTGCAATAGTGCACTGCGAAGAAGATGAAGGCACAGCAAAGGTGGAAGGCGTAGCAGGAGGAAGAGGCAGAACTTCAGGCTCGTCACTAACTGAGGTATCGTGCAAGACAAGGTGACGTCGACTACGAGGTCGTGTGTTGGGATCCATAGTAGACAAGTGTATGAGAGAGGGAGAGAGAGAGAGAGAGAAAAAAAAAGGGAGGGAAGGTAAAAAAATTTGAGGGTAAACAGTAAAAGAGGTAAACAGTGAAAAGTGAAAGAAAAAGACAGGGGTATAAATAGACAGAGGGTTTTCATTCGACCGAAAAGAACAGACACAAAGTACATTATGACAAAAACATTTCATTCGAATGAAAATATATTCATTCGAATGAAAACTTTTCAGTCGAATGAAAGTTTTAGATTCGATTGAGAACTTTTCATTCGAAGGAAAAAACTTTCGGTTGAAGGAAAACTTTTTGTTCGAAGGAAAAGTTTTTCATTCGAAGGAAATCATTTTCCTTTGACTGAAAAGGTCAGAAAAGAGCACCAAAGGATAAATGAAAAGAATTAGCTAAGATCACACATTCCCAAGCAACGACGAAGAGAACAAAAACTAGATTTAGCTAGAGGTTTGGTGAAAATGTCTGTAAGCTGATCTCCCGAACCAACTTTCTTGAGCTCGATTAAACCTTTCTGAACGTTATCTCGAAGAAAGTGGTGACGAATATCGATGTGCTTAGTGCGAGAGTGCTGAACAGGATTTTTACTGATATCAATAGCATTACTACTATCGCACATAATGGAATATTATCTAAGGAAACACCAAAATCCCGTAAGGTTTGACGCATCCAAAGAACTTGAGCGCAACAACTTCCAGCCGTAACATATTCCGCCTCTGCTGTGGAAAGTGCCACAGATGTATATTTCTTGTTGTGCCAGGAAACTAATGCATTACCAAGAAATTGGCAAGTACCACTAGTACTAGTACTTTTACGATCGACAAGACATCCGGCATAATCAGAATCGGAGAAACCTACTAGATCGAGGGAAGAACGACGCAGATACCAAAGTCCTAAATTTATAGTCCTAGAGATAGATTTAAAAATTCGTTTAACAGCAGTAAGATAAGATTCTTTGGGAGCTTAAAAACAAGCACAGATGCACACACTAAACATAATATCAAGTCTAGAGGCGGTGAGATAAAGTAAACTACCAGTCATGCCACGGCAAAGGTTTTGATCCACATCTTTACCATTTTCATATTTTGCAAGATTAACACTAGGAGAGATAGGATTACCTCTAGGTTTAGTATTATCCATACCAAACCTTTTCAAAAGATCCCGCGTGTACTTGGACTGATTAATGAAAATTCCTTCCTTTGATTGCTTGATTTGGAGTCCAAGGAAGAAAGTAAGTTCTCCCATCATGCTCATCTCGAATCCCCTGCGCATACTCTCAGCAAATTCTTAGCACGGATCATTGTTAGTAGCTCCAAAAATAATATCATCAACGTAAATTTGAACTATAAGAATATGAGAATTTCGAGATGTTGTAAAAAGAGTAGTATCGACTTTACCACGAGAGAATTCATGATCAATTAGAAAGCTGTTAAGACGATCGTACCAAGCTTGAAGAGCTTGTTTAAGACCATACAATACCTTTTTCAACTTGAAAACATGATTGGGGTATTTTTCATTTTCAAAACTGGGAGGTTGTTTAACAAAAACTTCCTCTTGAATTACCCCATTCAAGAAAGCACTTTTCACTTCCATTTGAAAAAGTTTGAAATTCATGTGACATGAAAATGCCAAAAGCATTCGGATAGCTTCAAGTCGAGCAACAGGGGCAAAAGTTTCGTCATAATCAATCCCTTCAATTTGACTGTATCCTTGGGCTAGTAGTCTAGCCTTGTTTTGAACAATATGGTCATCTTCATCAAGTTTGTTTCGAAAAACCCACTTGGTGCCAATGACCTTTTGTTGAAGAGAAGGCGGGACTAGAGACCAAACATCGCTCCTTTCGAATTTATTTAGTTCTTCTTGCATGGCAAGGATCCACCCATCATCTTTTAGAGCCTCAGAAATATTTTTAGGCTCTATTTGAGAAAGAAAAGCGAAATCAACGCATAAAAGATTTACCGATGATCGTGTTGTTACTCCACGTTCAACATTACCATTTACTTGCTCCTTCGGGTGGCTAGAGGAATATCTCCAGCTCTTTGGGAGCGGTTGATTCTGGGCATTTTCTTTTTGAGATGACGTTGAGCACTTTACTTCATTTGAGGAAATATCTAACTTGTTGTTTAAATCAAGAAAGAGTTTCTCGCTATCATCACCTGCATGCTCACTTGGATTTTCAACGTTAGATTCTTCGAATACAACATGCTTGGACTTCTCAATTGCAAGAGTCCTACGATTATAACTCTATATGCTCTACTCTTTAATGAATAACCAAGAAAAATACCCTCGTTAGACTTTGCATCAAACTTACCCAAGTTCTCACGATTATTCAAAATAAAACATTTATAACCGAAAACCTTGAAATAATCGACTTTTGGTTTTCGATTAGAGAAGTTCGTAAGGAGTTTTATCAAGAATCGGTCTGATAAGCACCCGGTTCAATACGTAACAAGAAGTACTGACGGCTTCAGCCCAAAAATATTTTGGTAAAGAATTTTCATGAAGCATTGTTCGGCCCATCTCTTGAAGAGTATGATTCTTTCTCTCTACAACCTTATCTTGTTGGGGAGTGCGAGGAGCTAGAAAACTCGTGAGCAATGCCATTTTGATCACAAAAAGGTATAAAAAAAAATTTCAAATTCACCGCCATGATCACTTAGAATTTTCACAAGTTTCAACTCCTTCTCATTTTGTACAAGCTTTACAAGGTTAAAGAATTTTCCAAAAACTTCATCCGTATGAATCAGAAAAATAACCCAGATGTATCTTGAAAAATCTTCAACAATGACGAAAGCATAAAATTTTTCACCCAGGCTAGCATTTCTTATTGGGCCAAAAAAGATCTAAATGAAAGAGTTGGAGAGGGCGAGAAGTGGAAACAACATTTTTGGCTTGAAAAGATGTTTTTGACTGTTTGTCATATTGACAGGCATCACAGACCTTATCCTTGACAAAGTTCAACTTTGGTAAGCCTCTGACAAGCTCTTCCGAGAAAAGTTTCTTGATTAGATCCATATGTACATGACCTAATCTACGATGCCACAACCAAATATCATTTTGTTGAACAGAAAGACATATTTCTCGAGAAGCATCAAAAGCATCAAAAGATAAAGTTTAAATATTATCATCTCTCTTACCAACCAAGGTGCCTCCATCTGAGGCATGACTGATCAGGCAGTGGTCACCTTCAAAATGAACTTTTATGTCCACTATCGATTAGTTGACTGATGCTTATCAAATTAAACTTTAGACCATCAACTAAAGACACATTATCAATAGACATTGAACCAATACCAATTTTACCTTTACCTGTGATTTTTTCATTTGAGTTGTCTCTGAAAGTGACAAGGCCACCATCCTTCGGAGTGATATGAGAGAACAGTGAACGATCACCTGTCATATGCCTTGAACATCCGCTGTCGAGGATCCATTTGTTTGAATCCACCTTTGCTTTTAAGCATACTTACAACAGATTCTGGTTTCGTTCCTTTAGGTACCCACACTTTCTTGGGTCTTGAAAGATTAGATAGACAAGATTTTGGCACCCAAACTTACTTTATTTTATTTTTATTGACAGAGAAGGATAGTTGGTTGCTAGCTACTTTAAGACGACAATTTTTAACTAAGTGACCCTTCTTGTTGCACACTGTAAAAAGTGTGAATGGTGAGCAAGAGGCTAGGTTTTTGTTAAAAAACATTATAATCTTTTTGCTTATTTGAAGGATCATAAACAATTCCACTCTTTTCAAAAACACATCTTCGTCTTTCCAAAAGTATATCAAAATTCTCTCTTCCTTGTGTAAATTTTGAAAGTGTGAAATTCAGATCTTCGATCTTCTTTTCTAAATTTCCTTTTTGTGTAGAAATTTTCTCCAGTTGTGATTTTAAAAGATCGTTTTCTTCAGGGATTTTTACACTTCTGAGAGATTGGA
Source organism: Escallonia rubra (assembly GCA_033065855.1). Lineage (NCBI taxonomy): Eukaryota > Viridiplantae > Streptophyta > Magnoliopsida > Escalloniales > Escalloniaceae > Escallonia > Escallonia rubra. The sequence goes on from JAVXUO010002241.1 coordinate 236,358, forward strand.
TTTCTAAAGACAATTAAGAATTTTCCTTCTTATAAGCAATCAAATTATCTTTTAATGAACCATTTTCAGCAATATAGAAATCAACTTTTTCATCTAGCTCTTTCTTTCCACCTTCCAGCTCTTCAACAGTGTTTAACAAAAAAAGAACTTCTTTTTAAAAGCAGTGTTTTTAAGTTTTAGCTTCTCATGATTTTCACTGAGTTCAAGAAAAGCTAACTCAAGTTTATTATAATTAACATTTTTAGCAGTGATTACCTCATCAGAGTGATCATCCTTGGCCATAAAGCATAGCTGAGCTACGTCATCGTCTTCGCACGTCTCTTTATCACTTTCATCAGAATCATCCCAAGTCAGCAGAACTTTTCTGGGTTTGAATTTCTTTTCTTTGATATCTCGGCCGCTGCTGCTTGCTGACTTACTTTTGAGCTGTGGGCAGTACTTTTTAATGTGTACAGTTCTGCCGCACTCATAGCAAGTGTCAGAATTTTCTCTTGCATTCCGGTCACCATTGTTTCTTTGATGTGACTGAGTTGTCTGACTTTTCCTGATCTTTCCATCTCGTCAGCTCGTAAGGAACTTTTTGAACTTACGAGTGATGAGACCCATTTCTGGATCAATGTCATGGCTGCTTTCGGCAGGTTCACGAGAGGCCTCAGCTTTGAGAGCTAGGTTTTTCTTCTTCGAAGTGGTCTCTTCCTCGTCATGAATCTTCATCTTGATTTCATGAGTCATTAGAGAACCCACCAATTCTTCCAACTTCAGCACATTTAGATCTTTGGCTTCTTGAATGGCTGTGAGTTTTGCTTCCCATCTCTTGGGAAGAGATCTAAGAACTTTTCTTACAATCTCCTTTTCTGGGTATGATTTTCCCAAGAGCTTATAATGAGAGTAAATCTGGAGTACATCTCATTTATGGACTCGCGTTCCTTCATTTTGAAGACCACATACTGTTGGACTAACATGTTAATCTTAGTCTCATTTACCTGATTGGTACCTTCGGGAGCAACCTCCAGCAGCCTCCACATTTCTTTAGTTTTCTCACATGTTGAGACACGATTATACTCATTCATGTCAAGGCCACAGCTGATGATGTTCTTTGCTTTGTCGTCCATGGAGAAAAGTTGTGCCTCATGAGCATCCATTTTAAGAATTCCTTTGGGAACCTTGGTTCCGCTTGGTCCGTCCTTCATGGGAATAAAAGGACCATTTTCTACGACGTACCAGACATGAGTGCCTGTCTCAGAAAGTTCCTCATCCGATTTTTCCCGTAGCTGTAGTCGTCACTCTTCAACAAGGGTGATCTAGTGGTTGCTGAACCTTCTTCCATAATGAGATCTTTAGCTCTTGACTGTGAAGTCAAAAAAGAAAATACCAGAGCACACAGCTCTGATACCACTTGTAGGTCCCTTAACACACCTAGAGGGGGGGGGGTGAATAGGTGTTTACAAGTTTGAGTAGAAATTTAAAAAATAAATTTACAAAGTAATGACAAGAACAGTAAATATAAATCAACATAGAGATTTAAACTGGTTCGGCCCCACCAGCCTACGTCCTGTCCCCGAGCGCTCCACACAAGGGAGACCTACTACAGCCTTTCATTAACCAGCTAGCTTAGGGTGCTAACTCAAACTACAGTACAGATTCTGAAACCCTTCCAAGGTTTCCAACTATTACAAATGAAAAATGATTTACAATTGAGATACAACAACAAAACTCCTTCTTGAGTAGATATTACAATGAATACAACAAGGCTAAGCTTTCTTAGGTGGGAACATCTATAATCTTTCAATAACTAAACCAAGAAGCTTGCTTTTCAAATTCTTAAAGCATGAACTCACTCAAAGAAAATCGATGAAAGTGTGAAATAAGATGAGAGAATATTTTGAGAAATAAGATAGGCTTTTCAGAGATTAGCCAAGTTAGCAATAAATGCTCTCAAGACCCATTTTTATACTTGAAGAGAAAAAAACCGTTAAAGAAGGGATAACACAAGATTTCCTTCGAATGAAGGATAAGTTGATTCGAATGAAAAACATCTTTGAAGAATTCAGTCAAAAGAATCTTAGTTTTCATTTGAATGAAAAGATAGGGCTGAGAGATGTTGAAGCCACTGAAGGATTGATTCGAATGAAAAGGAGTTTTCATTCAAATGAAACTTTACTTTGACTAAAAGGTATTGCTTCGATTCAAAAGTTTGGCTTCGACTAAAACGTTTTGCTTCGACCGAAAACTTTGTGAAAACTAGAATGAAAGATACTGAAGGATTAATTCGAATGAAAAGTCTTTTGGCTTCGAATGAAAAGTCTTTTGGGGTTTGTTCGTTACTTGAATTTTCTGGAGATCTTTAAGAAAGGCTTAGGTACAAAAGATAATTACACAAAAAATAAAGTGTACTTCCCGCTTTGAATCTTCATCCTAGTCCACGTCCATGTTCAACTCCAATGCCAAGTCCAAGTCCAAGCTTTGTCCAAGACAAGTTCTTTGTTTTTATTTTATTTTATTAAGATTGATCCTGAAATATTATCTTAAGAACAGTGTTAGATTAATGTTAGGAATAGTGATGTTGGAATTATCAAAATCAGTCAAGTTAGCAGTAAAGTCAGTCTCTAATACTATCTCTATATAAAGGTTAAAGATATCCCAAGTCACAATACAATAAGTCAAAAGACAATCTCTCACCTGTTGCACTCTCTGTAGAGCAACACCCAGCACTAGGATTTAGTTCGTGGACGAAGAACTCGACTCTAGTAGCCATTTTCGTACCTACGAAAAAGATCAAATGTGTTGAAGGCTCGTAACAACAAGGATCCTTCGTCAGAATTTTCGAATACTTCGTACGGTATGTTTTCGAACCCACTACGTGTTACGTGGTAGGTGCAATTAATTGTTTTAACATTGGTATCAGAACATGGTTTGTGAGAAATCACGATTTTATTTTTCAAGAAAACTGTGATTTTTTTGAGTTTTGGGGCTTAAATTCGAAGCATGATATTCTATTTTTATCATGATCGGTTGATACAAAGTTAATCTATCTTGCATAAGATTTCCAACGATATATGACACGCATTATTTGGCTTAAAAACAAGAGAGATATAGCCTTTGAAAATTGGCCTCGCGGCATGGCGGCGGCAAATAATTAGGGTTTTCTAATGAAGAAGACGAGCACGGGTGCCACGCGTGAATGCAGTCTCGCACATGCCGCATGCGCGCGAAGACGTGCCGACCACGTGCTCCCACGCGCCAGTAAGGCAGAGCTGTCAGTCACACCACGCGCTCCCACGCGCCAGCCAACGCTGAGATGCCATGTGCGACACACGCCCCACGTGCACGCGTGCTCCACACGCACTTGCTCCAAGAAGCTCCAGACGCTGCCCCACTTTCACGATGGCGCATGGAGGATCGTGAGGGCTATTTTTGGGCCGGTTTTCTTCACTGCCGGCAAGTGAAGATCCGTCTTGGCTCGCTGAGCTTTTCTATGGTGTTAAATTTACCTTTATACCCTCTGAGTGTATACTACTTAATTTTTTAAACAACGTTTTCTGAAGAAATTAGCTTTAAATATTTGTTTTATACACACACACAAAAAAATTAATTCCAGAGGGTATATTAGGGTTAAATTCATTGTTTCTCATTTTTTAAGAATTTATCTCTCATGTCCCAAAAACACGAATAATGAGCAAATATTAATTTTTACACTTCGTGGGCAGAAATAAATATTTTAAAGAGTTAT